>PISX010011314.1:0-65793 GCA_004024625.1 Mellivora capensis | reverse complement strand
CCCCCCCCCCCCATTCTTCTTGTCCTTCAATGCCTAACTTGTTACTAATATGAATGGGTCTGGAGCTACTGTGTCATGCTCCACTTCCTCACCTTCAAATCTCAGATGTTGGCTCATATAAAACTATAAAACTAGATCTCATGAAGAATGAAGCTGAAGCAGAAAGAAGTTCCATACTAAAGGAAGTGCCCAGGGGTGCCTGGGTGGCTCAGTCATTAAACATCTGCCTTCAGCTCAGGTCATAATCCCAGGGTCTTGTGACTGAGCCCCAACATCGGGCTCCTTGCTCAGTGGGAAGCCTGCTTCTTCCTCTCTCACTCTCCCTGCTGTGTTCCATCTCTTGCTGTGTCTCTATCAAATAAATAAAATCTTAAAAAAAAATAAAGGAAGTGCCCAGTAATTCTTAACTGAAAATGCAAACAAGCCAAAGAGGAACTAGGTGTTATGGGACAAAATATTGGAATATGGAAATAGAAGGATTACCTTTCCAAAAGATGCAAAAAAGACAGGGAAGAAATAGCACCAAACATGAAAAACTATATACCTTTTCAGAAATCCAAGATTTTGAAAGAGCTTTTCAGTAAGGATAAAAGAAAAATAAAGGATATTAGTAAGAAAGTATATCAGGATAGCTATGTGAGAGACAGTAGGGCTATATCCTAGTACAGTTGGTAATTTAGGTGATAAAACGGGTGCAAAAGCAAAATACATGAGTGCTAGAAAATTTAAATAATTGACGCCTATGAAAACACGTGATCAATTCCTAAATTAACATAAAGACTATTTTATTTCTCTGAAATTTGAGAAATGAAAGACGTATTTCTCTAAGGTTGGATATAACCAAAACAGCCAGTTTATAAAGTAACATGACAGAAAATACAAGTCTTCATGTGATATTAGAATTCAAAATAGTCAAGGAAGAAGAGAGAACACTGGCCAATGACAGACATGTGCTTTTAGACCAGGGCTACCCTGGTCTAAAACACAACATGTTGTGTTGATAGAAATATTCTATACGTGTTCTGATATGGATGCCATTAGCCATATGGGGCTACTGAGTCCTTTAAATGTGGCTAGTATAACAGAAGAGCTGAATTTTAATTTTATTAAAAAATTTATTTTTGTAATTATTTATTTTAGATTTACATAGAAGTTGCAAAAGTAGTACAGAGAGCTCCTGTGTACTCTTCTCCCAGTTTCTTCCAAAGATAACATCCTACACCACCATAGTACAGTGAGCAAAACCAGGAAATTGACACTGGTACTATTCAGATCTCATCAGTTTTACTTATACTAACTCCTCTCCTCCCTTCCTTCTACAATAAATACCACCCCAATCATGATACAGAACTGTCCCATTACCCCCAAGAGCCCCTTCTATTACCCTATGACTTTATATATAATGCGACTATAAAGTCACAGTCACCCCAATCCTAACCCTGACAATCACGGATCTATTTTCCATCATTATAGTTTTGTTATTTCAAAAATGTTTCATGCATGGAATCATAAAGTATATAAACTTTTAATATTTTCTTCTTTCACTTAACAGAATGATTCTGAGTCATTCACTTCACACATGTACCAACAGTTCATTCCTTTTTTTTTTTTTTAAGATTTTATTTATTTATTTGACAGACAGAGATCACAAGTAGGCAGAGAGGCAGACAGAGAGAGAGGAGGAAGCAGGCTCCCCGCTGAGCAGAGAGCCCAATGCGGGGCTTGATCCCAGGACCCTGGGATCATGACCTGAGCCGAAGGCAGAGGCTTTAGCCCACTGAGCCGCTCAGGCACCCCAGTTCATTCCTTTTTATTGTTGAGTGGTATTCTATTGTGTAGATATACTATAGTTTGTTCACACATTCATTCATTCAAGGATATTTATGTTGTCTCTATTTACAAATAAAGCTGCTATGAATACTAGTGCACAGGTTTTTGAGTGGACAGTTTTCATTTCTCCAGCATAAATATAAGTGTGACTGTTGGGTTGCATGTTAAGTATATGTGCATACATACATATATGTATATATATATATTTTTAAGATTTTATTTGAGAGAGAGTATGAGTGGGGGGAGGGGCAGAGAAGAGCTAAAGAGGGACAAGCAGACTCCCCATCGGGCGGGGAGCCCCATGAAGAGCTTAATCCCAGGACCCCGAGAACCTGAGCCAAAGTCAAACACTTAATTGACTGAGCCACCCAGGCATCCTTTAAGTATATCTTTATAAGAAACTGCCAGACTGTTTACCTGCATGACTACACCATTTTACATTCCCACCAGTACAAAAGTTATGGTTGGCTCCACATCCTCTTTAGCATTTGGCATTATCACTATTTTCTATTTTAGCCATTCTAATAGGTGTGTGATGTTATCTCATTATGGTTTTAACTTATATTTTCTTAACGGCTAATGATGTTGAACATCTTTTCCTGTGCTTACTGACCAGCCCCATATCTTCTTTGGAGAAGTGCTGTTTAAATTTTTTGCCTATTCTAATTAATGAGTTATAACTTAAAAAGCCACATGTGGCTAGTAGCCACCATATTAAACAGTGCAGTTCCAGATAATAGGAATGTAGCTTTCAGAAATGCTAACACTTTAAAAGAAAACATGAAGAAAAAAAGGATATGGCAAAAAGGAAGATTGATAGGTTTTAAAAATGCAATTTGATGAATTTGCCATAAGTAAACTTACTGAAAAAAAAAGTAGGAAGAATTAATTGTAAATTTAGGACTCTAAATTAAAGTTTTGAAGGGACATAACAGGAAAAGGGAGGAAGCATATAACAAAGCCAAACCCTAAGGGGTGGCACTAATTTCAGTGAGAAGCTTAGAGTCTAAAATGATTTGAGTTTTTTATAAAAATGCAAAAGAGACCAAGATTACTTTCCTGATATTTGGTTCAGATCTGTGAGTGTCAAATTCTGCCTTTTTTATTCAGTCCATGATTAACTGATGCCCAACTGTATAGCTGGAATCCTAGACATGGAATCTAATCCAATTAGTCTCAATCAAAGATAGGTCTCTAAGTGAAAGCCAGGCTACATGGGTTGAATTCCCACCCTGCCACTTACAGCTATGAGTGCTTACATAAACTGGTTAATTTCTGTTAGGCTCTTTCACCCGAAAAACAGAGATAATAACATTACCTATCTCACAAGGATTAAGTAAACATGTCAAATGCTTAGAACAATGGTTAAGACATAAGAAATGCTCAATCACTATTAGCTGTTATTGGTATAATTCACTCATCAAACATTTTCTATTCTGAGCCAGACCCAAAATAATTCTATGATGGCCCTGAGTATACTTACTGTCTGAGGGCAATGAGAGAAGCAAGCACAGTGGGAATCAGAAGCACTAGGGCAGGGCTTCTGTTTTCCCCCATTTGCTCTGGGTAGAGCACTAAGGCAGGGCTTCTGTTTTCCCCCATTTGCTCCCCCACTTCCCCCATTAGAAAATGTTCATAAATAAAAAGCATTTTAATTATTCATTCAAAAATAACCAGTTAATATTTTTATGGATATGTATCCTGACATTTTCTTATGAAAATTTATGAATGTATATTTTTTCACAAAAGTTTGACTACACTATGTATTTTAAAACTTACTTCAAACTAGCAAGATCTCATGAATCTATTTCCATGTCAGAACAGATCCAGATTATTTATTTATTTAAATAAAAAAATATTTTATTTATTTATTTGTAAGAGAGAAAGAAAGAGTGATCAAGCACAAGCTGGGGGAACAGCAGGCAGAGGGAGAAGCAGGCTCCTCACCAAGCTGGGAGCCCGATGTGGGACTCGATCCCAGGACCCTGGGATCATGACCTGAGCTGAAGGCAGCTGCTTAACAGACTAAGCCACCCAGGCATCCCTAGATCAGTTTTTAAGATTTATTTATTTATTTGAGAGAGAGAAAGCAAGGGAGTGAGCCCACACAAGTGGGAGTGGCAGAGGGAAGGGAGGACAGAATCTGAAGCAGACTCTGTGCTGAGCACAGAGCCAGACTGGGGCTCAATCTCACCACCATGAGTTCAAGGCCTAAGCCAAAACCAAGAGTTGGATGCTTAACTGATTGTGCCACCCAGGACCCCAGATCTAAATAATTTTAATGGGCATACAGTATTTTACCATATGGACAAAATAATTCAGCCTTCTGCCACTGCTACACAATTAGGTTATTATTTTTTTGTTTTGATAAACATTCTTATACATACACTTTTCAGAGCTGTCCAGTTATCTTCTCGGGATATATTCCAAGTAGTAGAATGCTGAGTCAAAAGGGGTATGTGTATGTATGTATACACATTTTAAAGGTTCTTTGATATATAAGGTCAGTGTTTCCTCCAGAAAAATGACAAATTTCTACTTCCAATATCAGGATAGAATCAGATCCATTTCTCCATGTTCTCCTTCAGTGATAGCACTCTTTAAATCTTTGCTAATTTGACAGATTAAAAAAAAGAAAGTGCATTATTTTAAATTGTGCCTAAACATAGTTTTATTTGCCTCATAAACATTTTGTGTTCATTTGTGAAGGCTTTCTTCATGCCGTTGGCCCATTTTGAAAGAGAGCATCCAAATTAGAAGAGTCAGGAAAGACTTCCTAAAGTAAGGAATATATGTACCTGGTTTTGAAGGACCAATGAAAATTAGACAAAAAGAATGGGAAGGGGGTACCTGGGTGGCTCAGTTGGTTAAGTGTCTGCCTTGGCCTCAGGTCAAGGCCCTTGATCCTAGGGTCCTGGGATCGAGCAAATGCCCAGTGGGGAGCCTGCTTCTCCTCACTCTCTCTCTCTCTGCTGCTCCCCCTGCTTGTGCTGTGTCAAATAAAATCTTAAAAAAAAAAAAAAAAGAATAATACTCTAGGCACAGGGGAACATATAGGTGAAGGCTCAGAGGCCTAACATGGCACAGTTGAGTTTAGAACTACAAGCAGTTCCAGCTGATTTCACTGGGGGTGGGGGGGGTGGAGTAGAAAGCAAGAGGAGAGGAAACCAGAAGAGAAGCAGGAACTAAACCACAGACTGGCCTCTGCGCTAAATTAAGAGCCTGGACTTAATTCTGAAAACTATAGGTAACACAAAGATCTTTTAGGCTGGGGAATAACAGGATGAAATTTATATTTTAGAAAGATCATTCTAGCAGCTGAGTGGAGGCATGGAAGTCAATTAGGAGATTACTGTAATAATCCATGCAAGAAGTGGTGAGAATCAAAACCAAGTAGATGGCAGTAATTAACAATGAGGAGGATAGCGATTAGATAGTCATAGAGGAAGAATTCACAGAACAAGAAGAGGAGAAAGTGAGAGGGAAGAATCTTGAGTTTCAGGCTTGGGTTTTGGGGGACTAATGTTGCTACTGCCAACACAGACTTTCCGTTTTTGTTTTAAGGAAAGCGGCCATACAAAACAGAGAGTGTTATTCTGAATGTGTTGTTTGAAGAGGTACCTGTGGAATATGTAAGTGGTGATGACTGGATGAAATGTTAATACAAACACTTGGAGGTCAGTAGAAAGAATTGGGTTGGTGATGCAGCCCCGAGAGGTTACTCAGGGTGAATGCACAAAGTGAGAAGAGCTCTGGGCTGGGGGCAGAGCTGGGCTCACTGGCATTTCTGGGTTAAATGGAGAAACATAATTCTTAGATGGAACCTAAGAAGGAAGAGCCAAAAAGGTAACATGGAAACTAGGAGAAAGCAATTTCACAGAGGTTGAAGGAGAGACTCAAAATGGAGGTCACTAGTGTCGGATACTGTAGAGAGGTGAAGGCAAAACAAAAATTACCCACTGGGTGGGGCGCCTGGGTGGCTCAGGTCATGATCTCAGGGTCCTGGGATCCAGCCCCACATCGGGCTCTCTGCTCAGCAGGGAGCCTGTTTTCCACTCTCTCTCTCTCTCTCTGCCTGCCTCTCTGCCTACTTGTGATCACTCTCTCTATCAAATAAATAAATAAAATCTTAAAAAAAAATTACCCTCTGGGTTTGCTAATATGAAGGTCACTGGTAACCTTAGCAAGTGGAATTTCAAAGGAATCCCAGACTATGGAATAGTCCCAAAGATAACGTATGCACAAGAGTGATACAGAATTAAAAATACGTGTCAACATTAAGTCTAAAAAAAACTTCAATAAGCAAAAAAAAATTCTAAATGATAAAAAGCATTGTATCGTAGTTTGAAATTTTTGTCTTAATGGCACTTGAAATGAGTGTTTCATCATTTTTTTAAAAAATTCATTTGAGAGAGAGAGAGAGAGAATGAACACAAGCAGGGGGGAGGGTGAGGAGGAGAAGCAGACTCCCTGCTGAGGAGAGAGCCTGATGCTGGGCTTGATCCCAGGATACTGGGATCATGACCAGAACCGAAGGCAGAGGCTTTAACCCACTGAGCCATCCAGGCGCCCCTCAGAGTTCATTTAACACTTATTATTTGTTTCACTTTAAGCATTTTACAATTAGTCTAACAAGTATTTTCCAGTGGTTCCAGGTAGTCCTCTATAGGAAACTGCTATATGGCCATTTCTGATGAAGTGGATTTGTTGTGAAACAAAGGTATAGAAGCAGCAGACAAGAAAATTTAGGAAGGAGAGAACTGGATTTTGAAAGATAAGAGCCTTACCAAGTAAAGAAGGGATTAAACTACACCTTACAAGCAAGAAGGAATTCTACAAATGCACAAAAATATGAAATGGGCTTATGTGTTTGGAGAATTATAAGGAGTTTGATATTGCTGAAGTGAAAAATGTACATGATGGATTTTACAGTTTTAAAGTATCTCCAAACAGTAAGAATAAAAATAGGAATTTAAAACTCCATATTCAGAGAGCCCAAGAGACACCTATAACCCCAAATCACTACGTATGAAGATAGAAAGCAGAAGCAGGAATGATAAATATTTATTAGAATAGAGGGGGAAGGCATACTAATGGCAAGCAATCCAATTCACCCTGCATAACCCAATACAGGCCTAGGTTTGGAAATGGGCTAGGATAGAGCACTGAACATAGGGGGATGGTTTGAAAGTCTACAAAAGAATAGCCTTCCCTACTCACACTACACAAACTCAGAATGGAAAAGCACCAAGCTCAGGGACAGAGAAGGTGGTAAAGGCTGGAATTTGAGTAAAAGTCTATACTCTGAATAAGTCCACTTCCCCAGCCCAGGTCCAAATCACTAAAAACTAGGCTGATTACCTCTACCTCCCACCACCAATGTGGATTAAAGAATCCTTTACTGGAGATTAGAAATCCCATCTAACCACATGATCCTCTTATAGTGAAGCCCACTAATTGACAAATGTTACCCACAAATAGAGAGCTTCCTTTCAGCTTTTTAGAGCCTCACTCTTATTTTAAAGATGTCATATTTATTTATGAGCGAGAGAAAGCAAGCACCAGCATGAACAGGGGCAGGGGCATGGCAGGGCAGATGGAGAAGCAAACTCCCTGCTGAGCAGGGAGCCCAGCAGGGGGACTCGATCCCAGGACCCCAGGAGCATGACCCTGGAGAAAGAAAGATGCTTAACCGACTGACCCACCCAAGCGCCCAAATAAAGCTGATTTAAAATAAAAGTGAGGGGGCGCCTGGGTGTCTCAGTTGGTTAAGTGACCGACTCCTGATTTCAGCTCAGGTACTGGGATGGATCCCGGAGTCAGGCTCACCTCTCAGTGGGGGAGTCTACTGCCCTGGCCCTAGTTGTGCATGTGCAAGCATAGTAGCATACTCTTTGTCAAATACATAGATCTCAAGAAAAAAAGAGTTAAATCAACTTTACTGATGTATTATTTATGTATAATAAAAATATTATATACATATTAAGTGTACAATTCAATGAGATTTAAGAACCACGAAACCACTTCCCTAAAAGAGAACATTTACAACATCCTAATACCATCCTTGTGCCCTTTCCCAAGCAATTCCCCTAATCTGCAGTATCTGACGACCACTCATCTGATTCCTATCATAACAGATTAGTTTTTGCCAGTTCTAGATCTTCATATGAATGTAATCATACAATATACATACTTTTGAGTTTGGTTTCTCTCACTTAGCACAATGGTTTTGAGATTCATCCATGTTATTGCATGGGTTAGTTGTATATTCCATTTTACTACTTAGTAGGTATTTTACTATATAATGTATCAAAATTTATCTTCTCTGTTCACCAGCTGATGAATATTTGAGTCATTCCTGGTTTGGGCTATTATGAATTAAAGCTGCTATGAACATTCAAGTAAAAGTCTTTGTTGGGTGGGGGTGGTGGTGCCTGGATGGCTCAGTGGGTTAAAGCCTCTGCCTTCCGCTCAGATCATGATCCCGGGGTCCTGGGATCGGGCCCCGCATCGGGCTCTCTGCTCAGAGTGGAGCCTGCTTCCTCCTCTCTGCCTGCCTCTCTGTCTACTTGTGGTCTCTGTCTTTCAAAGAAATAAATAAAATCTTAAAAAAAAAAGTCTTTGTGGGTATATATTCTTTTTTTCTGGGTAATTAACAGTGGAATTGCTGAGTCATGACAAGTGTATGTTTAATTTTACAAAAACATGTACAACTGTTTCCCAAAGTGGTTCCACCAGTTCACATTCTCATCAAAAACACCTGAGAGTTGTAGTGGCTCTATATCCTTTTGGATACTTGTCAGTTACTTTGCTTTTATCCATTTTAGTGGATATGAAGTGGTATCTCACTGTGAATTTAATTTGCATTTTCCTGATGACTAGTGATATTGAGAATTTTTTCATATGCTTTTTAACAATTGATACATATCTTTTGTGAAGTATTTATTCAACTCTTTTAGGTTGTCTTTTAATTACTGAGTTCTAAAAGTTCATTTGTATATTTTAGCTACACATATTGTCTCCTGGTCTTTGGTTCTCTTTTAATTTTGTCAGTAGCTTTTGAAAAGTAGGAAGTCTTAATCCTATTACCTTTAAATTTTTAATAGTCTTAAATTTTAATAATCCACTGAGTCAATTTTTCTTCTGTAGTTAATAGGCTGAATTTGAAGATCACCCATCACCATTTGTTCAAAAGACTATCCTGTTCCCATATTGGAAACTTTGTTGAAAAACAGCCATATATAGAGGTTTATTTCTGGATTCCATACTCTTATCTTTATATACCCCAATACCATTCTGTCTTAATTATTGTATTTTACAGTAAATCTTAAAATATCTTTGACCCTTGAAAACAAGGATGGGTTTGATCTGTATGGGTCCACTTAATATGCAGATTTTTTTCTTTAAAGATTTCATTTTTATTTATTCAGAGAGACAGAGAGAGAGCATGTGAAGAGGAGGAAGATGGAGAGAGAGAATCTCCAGCTACCACAGGGCCCAACACAGGGCTCGATCCCTCAACCCTGAGATCCTGAGCCAAAATTATGAGTCAGATGCTTAACTGACTGAGCCTCCCAGGCACCCTTACAGGTATTTTTCAAAAATATAGTGGAAAAAATGTTGGTGATTTGTGACAATTTGAAAACCCTCACCGATGAACCACATAGCCTAGAAAAATTGAAAAAACTAAGAAAAAGTTAGGTATGTCATGAACGTATAAATACATGTAGGTACTAGCCTACTTTATCATTTACTACCATAAAACATAAATGAATCAATTATAAAATTAAAATTTGTCAAAAATCAGATATACAAACACAAACCATACATGGCACTCTTCCCAGTCAAGAGAAATATAAACAAACATAAATATTCAGTATTAAATCATAAGTACATACAAATAACTATAGTACATACTGTACTACTGTAATAATTTTGTAGTCACCTCCTGTTGCTATTGCGGTGAGCTCAAGTGTTACAAACATCCACTTGAAATGCCATGTGACACTAATAATTTCCATGAGAGTAGTTCCTCTCTCCAGTAAATTGCATACTGCAGTAATAAGTGATCATTTAGTTCTTGCTATTAGCAAAGTTTTTGGAGAATCAAAAGTTATACTCAGATTTTCAACTGCATGGGGGCTGGTGCCCCTAACCCCCATGCTGTTCTACGGCCAACTGTAGTAATGTAAATCCTCCATTTTTTTTTTCCTTTTTCAGAATTGTTTTGGCCATTCTATTGGCCATTCCATTTCAAATTGTTTTGGCCTTTGCACTTCCATGTCAATTTTGGAATCAACTAGCCAATCTTCACAAAGAAAACCTGCTGGGATTCTGACTGAAATTTCACTGACTCTAAATCTCCATTTGTTAATTCAACACCCAAAGAACAACTAATCCAGTCAAGAAATGGGCAGAAGACATGAACAGATACTTCTCCAAAGACGACATTCAAATGGCCAACAGACACATGAAAAAATGCTCAACATCACTCAGCATCAGAGAAATACAAATCAAAATTTGTACCACCTCACACTGGTCAGAATGCCTAAAATTAGTAAGTTAAGAAATGACAGATGTTGGCAAGGATGTGGAGATAGGGAACTCTCTTACACTGCTGGTAGGAATGCAAGCTGGTGCAGCCACTCTGGAAAACAGTATGGAGGTGCCTAAAAAAAGCTGAAAACCGAGCTATCCTATGACCCAGAAATTTCACTACTAGGGATTTGCCCCCAAAATACAAATGTAGTGATCTAAGGGACACCTGCCCCCAGTGTTTATAATAGCAATGTCCATAATAGCTAAACTATGGAAAGAGCCCAGATGTCCACTGACAGATGAATGGATAAAGAAGATGTGGTATAAATATAAATACAATGGAATACTACTAAGCCACACACACACACACACACACACACACACACACAGAAATCTTGCCATTTGCAATGATGTGGATGGAACTAGAAGGTATTCTGCAAAGCTAAATAAGTCAGTCAGAGAAAGACAATTATCATATGATCTCACTCATATGAAGATCATAGAGGAAGGGGGAAAAATAAAATGAGATGAAATCAGAAAGGGAGAAAAATCATAAGAGACTCTTAAGCATAGGAAACAAACTAAGGGTTGCTAGAAGGGAGGAGGATGGGGGGTGGGGTAACTGGGTGATGGACATTAAGGAGGGCATGTGATGTAATGAGCACTGGGTATTATATAAGACTGATGAATCACTGACTTCTATGTCTGAAACTAATAATATATGTTAATTGAATTTAAAACATAAAAAATTAAAAATCCCCATTTTTTGCCAACAATATCAAGTCTCTAACCCATGTAACCCATGAATATAACACAGCTCTCCATTTATTTAGATGCTCTTTAATTTCCTTCAGCAATGTTTATGAGCCTTTCACTAAATTTATTCCCAAGTAACTCATGTTTTTTGATGCTAATGAAATGATACTATTATTTTAATTTCATTTTCCATTTGTTTGTTGCTGGTAGATAGAAACATAGCTGATTTATGTATATTGATCTTGTCACTTGCCATTTCATTAAATCCACTTATTATTGTATTTTTTGGGTAAATTCCTTGGGATTTTCTACATAAACAATCATGTTGCCTGAGAACAGAGATTGTTTTACTTTTTCCCTCCCAATATTTTTGCCTTACTGCCTACTACACTAGCTAAGATCTCCAGAACAATATTGAAAAGGAGTGGTTGGTTCAGAAATCCTTGCCATATACCCAGTCTTAGGGAAAAGTATTCTATCTTTTGCCATTAAGTATGATCAAGCTGCAAGTTGTTTGGTACTCTACCAGACTGAAAAGTACTCTTCCATTATTAGTTTGTTGAGAGTTTAAAAAGTTTCACAGTTATTTAATTTGGTCACATACTTATTCTGCATTTATTGAAATGATCACGTAATTTTTACCCTTTATTTTGTTAATGTGGTGAAAAGGGGGTAAGAGAACTGAAATTTATACTAGGAAGGCAAGACATAATGTTTAAAATGAATGATCAATTTGCAATATATGCATTTATAAATACTGAGGCAAATAATGAAAGAAATAGTTAAAAAATTCACATCTCTGAAGAGCAGGCCAACTTAGGAGAGGAAACTGATATTTTTAAAGAAATCTTAAGCACTGACACACTTTAATATGAGAATTAATGTAATGTAATGAGAATTAATGTAATATTTGACAACAAATTTTTAAAATTAAAAACAGGCTCTAGAAAGATGTAAAGATGAGGCTAGGGTGATTATTGTGTGCTAAGATTGGGGAGCAAGGGCATAGGGGAAATAAATGCAGCTTTAGGCATGGGTTGTTTTGGTGGGGTATCCAAAAGGTATTTCCCATGTAGACAGATATACTTGGCAGGGAAGAGATGAGTTGAAATAAAGATTTTGGAATAACCACTAGATTTTGTGGTTTTAAAGCCACAGGAGTCCTCAACACTGATCATGCACAGGGCCAGAAAAGTCCAGGGCAAAATTCTGAGGAAGGCTGCCATGTGCTGGGTAGGGAGGAGAAGGATGCAAAGGAGACAGAGAATGAATTTTCAAAAGGCAGGATGAAAACCAGCCCAGAAAACACAGAAGTCAAGGGAGAAAAGTATTTCATTCTTTCAACATGCTGAATTCCAAAGACTTTTTTTTTTTTTAACCAACAAACAGAGCTATACTTTTCTTTTATGGGTGTTTCTCCATAATTTCATAGATAAATTTGTGAAGTTAAAACCTGGAACAACATACATGTAGTGATGGAAAACAGAGAATGGTGTCACACATATTTTTTATGTTCTATTTATGTGTTCTATTTCAGGAAACATCTGCAGCACAGAGTAAGAGGTACAGAACTTCCACTGCTTATCTCAACTGCCGAGAAAGTGTTCAAGAAAAAAATGATCAACAGAAATCAGACACAAAAAAAAACTGGCTAAATATCCATCTCACTTAGATGGGACATGTGAGGATGCAGAAGAGGAAAAATGATTGAAAAATGCCTAAAAACTTATTTAACAGAGTACACAAGGTGTGATGATTCAGAAGTAATGAGTCATTTAGAAATAATAAAACTTATCAGTTTGCCTGGAAAACACAGGCACTCTTTAGTGGATGACTCAGTATGGAAAATGATCCCAAGAGAACAATTTAGAGGCATACAAAAACATATACCATTGAACTACTTTACTTGTAGGATAAAAAGGAGACCTGGAATATTTTATTTGTTATGTTCACTTCAAAAACAGGTAAGAAAATAAATTAGAAAATCTTAGAAGATATTTCTGATGCTCAAAGAAACTGTAATACGGGTTTATGAAAGAACAAAATTAAAGCGTTAGGTTTAGGGCTAATGTTAATAATTAGACTAAAATTAAGATAAGACTAAAATTAAGATAAGAACATCTCAGCAACAGGCCTAATTTGAGCATACGGGAATTAGAAAGTGCTTAAAAGTCTACTTTTACTTTTACACCAATGGAGGAAAGGAAATGTGGCCAAGGGGAAAAGCACCAGGTGGATGATCAGGAGCTCCTCGTCCCAGCTTTGCTTTGTATTGACCAGCTTAGCAAGTTGGTCAAGTTGTTTCCTTCACTGGGATATGACCTTCTCTTCTAGAAATACAGAATAAAATACAGAATAAAAACTGGCTCTGGAGTCTAGGAAACATGAGGAAAAATAAAAGTTTTTCCTGCTTTGAATTAGGAAATAGCTATATTTTTCTAAAAAGCGATTTTGTATTATTTGATGTAGGAAGAAGCATAGTGAAGTGGCTAATTTTTAAGGCATGTAGTGTGCAAAGATACTCATTTCCCTCAGTAGTGGCCCTGAAAGGAAAATTTATAGGCCTTAGTTTTACTTCTTTATAATTTTTAAGAATTCTCTATTATAAATTTGAAAACATCAACAATAGTTCTGTCTGTTGGTAGTGTATTTTTTAAAAGATTTTATTTATTTATTTATTTGACAGAGAGAGGCACAGAGAAAGAGAGGGAACACAAGCAGGGAGAGCGGGGGAGGGAGAAGCAGGCTTCCCGCTGAGCAGGGAGCCCAATCCGGGGCTCGATCCCAGGACCCTGGGATCATGACCTGAGCCGAAGGCAGACGCTTAACGACTGAGCCAACCAGGCCCCCCTGTTGGTAGTATTTTAAGTTACTTTAATTCAAATATTTTTCTTTTCTAAGTTTTTTTTATTTGGGAGGAGATCATATAAATATCAAATCACATCCTACAGGTAAAAATCATTTGACACTTTAGGAGAACATAAATTTAACACAATTTGAGAGCCAGGTATTCTTCAGGATGAGGGAACTAAGAATTCAGTGATTTTTGCCTTAGACAGCTTATAACATGAGTAGGCAGAGAAAGAAAATACCTAGCTTTTATATCAAGAAAGGCATCCCAGAGAGGAAGACTGCCAAGCACAGTCCTAGAGCTGAGCAGAGCAGCGCAGAAGCAGTTGGCTACAGGAAGAAAGGGAAAAATGACTTGTGGACAACGGAAGCAAGGCACGAAGTGGCATGAGATGTGTGAAGAGTTACCAGGAGTTTGGTATTATTTCAGGGTCAAGTTTGAAGAGAGGCTTTGAGGCACCACAGCTGAAGGGGAACAGAGATAACAGAGCAACAGAGAACCCTTGAGAGGTTGAGGGAATGAAGGGACAAGATCAGATTTACACTGTAGGCCTATCACTTGGTGAAGTACTGGGGAAAACAGACCTAGAGAAGCAAGACCAGAGCTAGGTAGATCAGGAAGGAGGCCTCTGCAGAGTCCAGAAGGGAAATCAGTGAGGTTATAACTAGAAGGCAGCTCAGAAGTTTAAATGACTAGCCCGTGATCACGGATCTATAAGCAGGATCTGAACATTAAGTTTTTATCTTTAAATCCCATGCTTTTCTAAATCCCTGCATAAGCACAAATTCTACTCCAAGTTGACAACAGATCTTAAATTCATTTTTATTAAGTAAATTATGGATCTTAAGGGACTTGAGTCATTAATGGATACTAAGTACCCTAAATGTTCACAGAAAACAAACAACGCTCTTGTCTTGTATGAACGTATAGGATAAAAAAAATGAGACAAAAAGAATAGATTTATTCAACGGGTATTTATTTAGGTACTCCTGGGCCCTGAAGAAGATCACATCCTAGTGATTGCTCCTTTTAGAACATAATTTTTACATCTCCCTTTCCTTCCCTGACAAGTTAATTTTGGTATAAGTAAGCAGAGAGGCTCTTTAGAGCCAAGTGGGCAATTCTAGAAGATGACCAGGAACATGGAGCAAAATAAATAAAGCACAGGTTGGGGGAAACTTTGCTTGAATGGGATGATAGGAGAATAGGAAAAAAATCTCAAAGGATGACATGGCTGGAAGAAAGCTGGGGATGGGCCTGGAACAGCTTTCAGTGCAATTTGGATTTGACAGATCAAAGGTGTTGCTTACTTTTGTAAAACAGTTTTAATCTTTATAAAAGTAGTGACTATAGAAATAAAACTTACCTGATGCAAAAAGAGAGAGAGTGCATGCATGATTAACAAAAAGAGGGGGGGGGGGAAGGATCACACCTAGAGGGAATTTCAATGTGAACATTTTTTGGCTTCAGACATAGATATACAACTAAACAGACGCGAGGATTTTTGTGAATAAGTTTTTCTTTTTTTTTTTTTTTTAGAAATGAAAGTGAGACTTAATTATAGTTTATTACCTGTTTTTTTTTCCCCCACTTAATGTAGGGAAACATTTTCCTAAAAAACAAAAAGCTACATCATACATTTTATATACATTGTGTGGATATGCCAAATTTACTTATTCAATTCTCTATTAAGGCACATTAGGCAGTATGATAAGTAAAGAAAGGAAGCAAGCAAATGATAAAATAGACTTTAGCTATAGCAGCACTTTGAATATTCCAAAGGTGGAAAGAGATTAAGACATATGGGAGCTCATGAGATTTTAGTGTTCCAGACATAAGATGAATAATGTCTGAATCTGGAATTCTTTGTGGATGAAAAATTTCCAAAAGGGGAACAACAACAACAAAAAAAGAGAGACTGTAACCCAACACACACTAAAAATGAAGTAATTTCAAATCTTCACATCTGCAGAACAGATAGAATGTCAAAGAAAGCACTCAGACAACTTAAAACAGCGGGTGGACTGCCAGGGGAAAAAAACCAATTGCCATTCTAGTGGTCATGCACAGACACCGCTTTCCAAGGAGGTGACACAGCCCTCCAAGTTTTGCTCAAATAGTGCACTGAGCCTTTCTTGTGAGATGTTAAGGACCTTAAGACATCATGTATCCTCTCTGGGCCTCTGTTTCCTCGGGTTCAGGCAGGCTCTGTAAGTTGCAAACCATGCAAAGTTCCTTCAGAAGTTGCCAATACTAGGCATTTCCCAGTGCAACCAGAATAGCTCTGCCTTCATCTCTTTTATACACTGGATCTCCAAAAAATATTTTATTTGAAAAAAAAAAAAAAAGAGTTCCACCTCTTAAAAATATACTGAACATCACAGGATTAAAGAAACATAATATTCGGGGCACCAGGTTGGCAAAGTTGGTTAGGTATCCAACTCTTGGTCTCAGCTTAGGTTATGAGATGGAGCTCTGTGTTGGGCTCCCCACTCAGTCTACTTGGGTTTCTCTCTCCTTCTCCCTCCCCCTCATGCTCTCTCTTTAATAAATAAATAAATCTTTTAAAAACAAGAAACGTAACATTTACTCTTCAGATTATGTACTAATCACAAATGTAAAAATGTAAATTGATAACAGAGGGGGGCGCCTGGGTGGCTCAGTGGGTTAAAGCCGCTGCCTTGGACTCAGGTCATGATCTCAGGGTCCTGGGATTGAGCCCCGCATTGGGCTCTCTGCTCAAGCGGGGAGCCTGCTTCCTCCTCTCTTTCTCTGCCTGTCTCTCTGTCCACTTGTGATCTCTGTCTGTCAAATAAATAAAAAAAATTGATAACGGAAGGATGTGACCACCTTAACACCCTAGTTAAACATAGCATCACTAAACATGGGAAAAAGAGACAGTATGTACCTCTCTCAATATGATGCAGTGTGAAGATCAAAGTATCACTTACGGAGTTTTCTTGCCAAAAATGCTTAGCTTTAACCTTTTAGATCTAATGTCCAGGAAATACAGGCAATAGAGAAATATGTTGCTACCATGAGGAAACAAGAAATTCAAGATATGGATCATTTTAAAGACAGTTGGCCTGGTCTCTTCAATAAATCAGTATCAGGAGAGAAAAACTAAACATGTAGAGATGAGTTGGGGGGAAAGGAGGTAGAACAAACACTAGCTACAAAGGCTCTAAGGTGGGAGGACATCTTGACTGTTTTAATAAGAGTAAGAATGCCATTGTGACTAGACTCTGACTTCTGTGAGGTGAGATGGGGAGTTACTGAAGAACTCTGAGCAAAAAAATGACATGATCTGACTTACTTTTTCAGAAGGTTATTCTAGTTGGTTACTCTGATAGGAACAGACTACCAGGGACAGAAGAAAAAGCAGGGACACCAAAAAGGGGGCAAATATTACTGGAATAATCCAGGTAAAACACGAAGCTGGTTTGGACCAGGTGGCAGCAGGGGAAGAGTGAGAAGATTCTGCATATAATTTGAAACAAGAGTTAATGGAACAGATGTGTGGGCTTTGTGGAAAACAGGGAGGTCAGGATGTTTATGAGTTGATTTTAAAAACTGTTTTCTGTTTTTGCTTGAACAATGAAGAAGAGGACTGATATTAATTGAGACTGGGAAGAATGCAGGAAGAACAGATTTATTGGTAGGAGAGGGAGTGGTGGTGGCAAGGTCAGTAGTTCAGTTTGGGATATTAATTTGAGATGCCTGTTAGACACTCAGGTAAAGACATGCAGAATGCTGTTGGAGCATCAAGTGTAGACTTTGGGGGAGATGATTGGGGAAGGAAAACAGAAAAATAAGAGAAAAAATTATATAGAAATATTTATTTTATAATAAGTCATATTCTGTAAGATTCTGTATTTCTATATAAAATATACAATTGTATAGAAAGAAACATCCAAAGGCTGAGCTCTGGCGTACTCAAATATGCAGAGAAGTACTATACAATGGAACTTTTTGTGATGATATATTTATATATCTGTTCCATTCAATAGGCAGCCACTATTCATATGTGGCTACTGAGCACCTAAAATATGGCTAATGCAACTGAATAATCAAAACTTTCATTCAAATAGCTACAAGTAGGTAGTGGCTATAGTACTGGATAGTGCACACCTAGAGTTTGGGGAAGTGATGAGGAATCAGCAGAAAACTGAAGAGAAGTGTCCAGAGAGGGAGGGTCCATGGGTCTCTCATGTTTTTGCATACATTGCAAGTGAGGCACTGATCATCTTGATAATCAGTGATAAGATAACTGAAGCCAAGTGAAGAAGGTGTTTCAAGGAGGAAAGAGTGATCAACTCTGCTCCTGAATGTTAAGTCAGATAACAGAGAAATGACAGATGGGGACATCATTAGTAACTGTAAGAGCAGTTTCAATGGAATTGTGGGGACAGAAATCTATTTGGCTTGGGTAAAAAAAAGAAATGAGAAGAGAAAAACTAGCAACAAAGTACAGACAACTCTTTCAAGTTTTGCCATGGAGTTTAAATGAAACAAGACATAGGATAAAATGGTGTCCACAAAGATTATTTTGTGTGGTTTGTTTTTTTTTAAAGATTTGAGAGAGAGAGAGAGAGAGTGAGAGAAAACACAAGTGAGGTGAGGGGCAGAGGGAAGAGCAGACTCCTTGCTGAGCAGGGAGCCAGATGTGTCCTGGGATCATGACCTGAGTCAAAGGCAGACGCTTAACCCACTGAGCCAGCAAGGTGCCCGACAAGGATTATTTTGAGGAGGGGAGAAATAAAGGCATATTTTCTCATGTATAAGACAGTGATTAAGAGGAAGGGAAAACTGATATGAGAGAAAGAATTATGAAGCACTTAGGCTGATTCTTTCACAGCCACGGGAGAGAAAGAGTGTATGAATACCACTGCAGGTAGTGGCAGCTGGAGTGCTAAAAGCCTGTGAAAGCTCTTTTTTTTTCCTGTTTCTTTTCTGAAATAGGAAGCAAGGTCGTCAGTTGAAAGTGACAAATGGGGAGGGGATGGCAAAAACATGAAGAGACTCAAGACATGCCAACAGTCATTTAGGAGGAGATAAAATAGAAAATGACTGAGGAAACCCAGCATGAGTGCCAGGCAACATTATGGGTCCACTTGAAGCTATCATCATTAACTGAATGCAAGCTCAGCAGCATGACTTTACGAGCATGGACTAGGCAAAGAACTGGATTTCATCAGCACTGTACTGTAGCCAGGCAAGCCTGCTGAAGTGAGAGAAAGGCAAAGGAATTAAGGTTATATGCAAGGGACAGATTATAATAACTGATGATGAAATCTAAGCCTCTACCCTATCTCCTGGAATCCTAACCCTTCCACTGAGCCCTGTGGGACGTGTGGGTAGACAGCATCAAAAACCTCCGACCCTGGACCTCTTTTTGAAAGCCTTCCTTTTCCTTCTTATTTAAACTGAAACTGGGCTCTGGGCTTTCCTCTGAGGATGCTGCTTTCCCTGCAGCACTCTCAGGTGAGGACTCTTTTTCTCTTTCATGCCCTTCACACATGAGGCCTGGTAAGTGCCTTTCTGCTTCCTCATTGCAACTTCCAGTACATTCTCCCTCCACCCTCTCCCAAATCCCCTGCTTTGAGTCATGTATCATTAGGCTCTACCACCCACTATCCTTCCTTATTGTGGTATTTAAGTCTCCCTTTCATTCCTTGATGAGTTTAGCTTTTGGCTCACTGTCATTCCAATACTATTTGTTATATTCTAATTGGTTTCTACATCAAATAGATAATTCATCTGATATCCTGGCCTCCTACTTTCTTGACCCTTCTTCCATAATGATAATTTTGTTAATACTTTTCTACCCTGTTTCAGCCACTTTTCCCCCACAGTCAAACCTTAAGCATTTAGAACATCTAAAAGTATATTTTAATAACCATACACCCGAGGGAGTATCTTTTACCAAAACTTTACTCTGAGTTCTGAGTAAGACCACCACTCTGCAGGCCCCCACTAACAGAGTCAAGGGAATGGCCATACATCGGGCACAAGACCACCTCTGTGGCAATTCATGCTACCATTAACAACAGGTAAAGAGGAGTGCAAGAAAGGAAGAACTAGGTATGCTTCCTCTTTTTGGCATCTTATCTTGGGCTTGTATTCTTTAGGTGAGAGAGAGAGGGATGTGTAAAGGGTTGGGGTAGAGGCAGAGGCATGCTGCTATGCTGACTAACCCTTCTTATACTGGGTTCTCAAAGGGACAGTTAATATTATTACATTATTATTTTAAAAGTACTTCTATGCAAGGTATTGTGCTGAGCACTTAAGTGCATTATCTAATTTAATTCTTACACCAACCTTGAGGTTAATATTATCGCCATTCCACAGATGAAGAAGTGGAGGCTAAGAAACGTTAAAATGGAGAAGCTGATCTGGGTCCAGGTTTCTTGAACATTAAAGCCCCTCTGTCCCATATCATAGCCATATCAAGACTAAAGGAGTTGGGCTGGTCAGTACCCGAGTCCCTGTCATAATCCTAGATTTCCCAATTTCTAGGAAAAGTATTATCTCGGAATCATAGTAGGCATTAAGAAGAAGAAAGGAAGAACAGAAGGAAGGAAGGAAGGAAGGAAATATACAGAACACTGAAGTTATTGCAGTAACCTTAATAGAAAAAAGGGGTTTTTTGGCCCTAATTTTGTTTTTTAGAAAGCTTGAAAACCAAATAAATTTATTAGTGAGTGATAAAATTGTGACACATAAAATAGGCATATAAAAGAAAATCATAACAGATAAAGTTAATGGAGTAAAATTTAAAGTCAGATTCATAAAACCAATGAGTAACATTAATGCTACCTGAACTTCAGACTATAAGTATATTATCAGAATATAATTATATTACTGTAAGTATATTACCAAACTTTATAAGCATAATTAGGACAACAAGCTTGTTCAACAATAAAACTGACCGAGGCATAATTAAAAGCATATTCACAAAAGGCTTCAAATCCAGAAACAGAATTATATATAAGACACGCCATAATGCCACAAATAAAGTGTATATATTTTTTTCAGAACAAGTGACCTGTGAGATTAAATCAACAGGAGGGAAATGGGAAATGCAGAAGATTCTAAATGTGGAAGAGTTGCAAATATCAGGGCAAAAAGAAAAATTTTAACTTAACAGAAGAGTAAAGTAGATTTGATTTGGAGAAAACACATAAATACAAAGACACAGTGCAAAGATTCTCTGAACAGAATAAATGGAAATAACTTCCATTTATTCACAAAGTACTTATTAGGCATTTATAGCACTACTATAGTTTCTCAGGAAGGAGATGATAGGATTTGGGTGGCAGTGTGATAAATCAGGGATGAAGCAGAGATGAGTCAGAAAGCCACTGCAATTTATTCACCCTCATCTCTGCCATATGTAGCCAGTGCACAGCATAAAAGGATTCAACAATATTTTCTTAATGTATCAACTGTCAGATGCTGTGGAGTGCCCCCAAATTCAACCGGAACAGGGGAACAGGGCAAAACCCCAATGGAAATATCTCCGGGCAAAAAGAATACACAGATTGTTTTAAGATGACAACTTTCAGTTTTTAAATGTGTTCCTTTGGGTCGCACATGTGTCCCTCAACAGAACCCACTGCTATCCCCATTTCTTAGTTTTTGTCCTGGATATACTTTGGGATCTTATTTCTTGGCTCCACTGATACCCTCTAAATAATCAACCTTGACATATCTTAGATGAGGTCTTATCACAAATAAAATCATTAATTCATTTTTGCACTGATCCTATGAACCTCTGAGCTTGTCTACTGGAAGAGCTCAAAAAGCACTGTCTGCCTACAAGTCAGTTTCAAGCAAAAAGCGGTAGTTCTGTGGGTTCAAGAATAGTACCTAAATAATCAAACATCCTTGAAGCACAAGTCTGAATCACCACCTCTAGTGGGGTTTTATGCTTACGATTTCAGCAGAAAATTTTTCATTCAAGATCACAATAGGTTGGGGTGGGTATGGGGGAGCTGGGGAAGAAGATACCGAGATCAGATGGGAAAGCAAAGCTGGGAGCAAGGTTTAACTGCAAGAAGCCGAAGAAAGACATAATAGGAGTCCAAAACAAAAGTCCAAAAGCAGGTATGGAAGTTGAGCAGAGAGCCAGAAATTTGAGAGCAGGACGGTTGAGGATAAACAGAGAGCTATCTGCTGTAACACAGCAAGTGACGTTATTTATGACTTGCCTTTTCTTTGCTGGTCATACATGTGGTGTGTCAGACCAAGCTGACAGTCCGAGTCCAGGGTCAGGGAAGCCACCAAGCCTGCCTCATCAACTTATCATTTGGCCTCAGGTACCCTGAGGAGTATGATACGACCCATGAGACATTCCCAAAGTTCTTTATTCAGCTGACATTCTGCATGTAGGATTTAGGGAATCCCTGTATCCTGTAGCTGAGGCCCAGCAAGGGTTTGCTATTAATTACTTATTGTAATTAACAGATAAGAGATAACTTATTGTAATTAACAGATAACCCAATAGCCCAGAACATACACAACCAGAATACATTATTGGGCCATTTTACAGGTATCTTGGTAGGTGTTTAGAAGTCTGTAAGAGTGGAATGGCTATCTGCCATAAGTGTAGACCATATCTGGACTACAAATTCATTCAGTAAGGCTTGCCACCCAATCTCAAAATCTCTCTCAATTTTGACTTTCTCACTGCTAGAATCTGGTCCAAAAGATCATCTCTCATTTGCACCACTGTCATGGCCTTTGCCAGGTCTCCACTTCCACTCTTGCCTTTCCATACTCCAATCATTCTCCAAACAGCACAAGAGTCATAAAAGTCAGGATGAATTTCTCTCCTGTTTAAAATGCTCCAGTTTGAACAAAATCTAAGCTTCTCAACAACAGCCTAATACAGCTCCAGAATCTGCCTACCATTTCCCCGACTTCACCTTGTACTGCCTGGCCTTTTTTCAGTTCCTCCAACAGCTTGTTCCTCACCTTTGACCAAGCTCATCTCATTATTCTCTATTCCATTATCCAGTTTACTGTCTGTATAGCACTATCATTACCTGAAACTGTTTTACTCTTTACACAATCTGTAATACCCTTGCAACAGAATGAACATTCCACAAAAGCAAGGACCATGTTGCCTTAATTCACTATTGTCTCTCAACACCAGAACAGTACCAATACAGAGAAAGATCTTAATGAGGAAGAGAAGAAGAGGGGAGGCAATTCACTAACATGCTACTATTTCTGTTTCCTTGGCCAAGACCTTTTATAACCAGTTTAGGGAGGGACTGATTCAATTCATGCTATCTAGGATGAAGTAGCCCTCTTGGACATTTCTGATAACTGCTCAGCTTAATCTTGCATTTTACCTCCTAGAAAAGTTTAGCATATGCTCTGAACCTAAGACCAGCACTCCTGGCATCCATCACAAATGACCTAGTACTGATAGGCAAAGTACAGAAGACAATCCACTAGAACTGCATGACCCAGTACTCCCTTCCAACACACACACACTCAGAAAGGCAGCCAACAAGAGGCTCAATTATGCTTGTACTAGAGCTAGGCTAGTTCTTTTAAGAAGTGTACACATCAGATAGATCTCTAGGTCACCAGTAAGGAGGGCTCTGGATCACCATGATCTCCAAACTTATAGCTAACCTACACCCAAATCCCTGGAGAATGTGTTCCTGCATATTTGCTTACCCAAGCATCTCAAAACATTTTGACAACCAGGACTTGGAAAAAATGACACATTCATACTGATAACTGGAGACCATTAAGAATTTCTGCTGGTAGCACTGTCATTCAGTACACCTACCTCTGGTGGTGCTTCTCCTACTGAGTGCCCTTGCTACTACTCTCCTGTGCTATGCATGAAGGGGTTAAGACAAACCAATCCCCATTACATGTTACTAGGACATCTGATTATCAGTAGTTAACAAGCTAGGTGATATGAATGAAAATTATAAGGGATTCCCAGTTTTGTTTGTCATCCACCAAAATAGACTTTTTTATCATGACTGTAGCCATAATATCCTTGGGCTCTGGCCCAAGGATATCTTGACAGTCATTACAGTACAGGTATTGTGGAAATGTTTGGTTATATCCCTTAAGTTAGTCATATACTGCACCTCATCCCATTCCTGCTAGGTAGGAATCATCTGCAAAGATTACTGGGGTAACAAAGCTGCCTAGGCCTACAGAATGGGCAGTTGTTCATATTGTAGACTGGCTTAATCTTCTTTCCTTTGACATTGCTGATGTTCTTTTCTTGGAGGGATAGGTATTTTACACTTCCCTCTTCCCCACCCACCACCTCCCCCAGCTCAGGGAACGAATTAATTCCTTTTCAAACGAGTCTGCTCTCCTAAATAACTGAACAAGAGATGTTCCTACTTCTTAGAGATCTGCCTTGTCTGCAGGCTCAATGGGGCAACTCTATGCATCACACACTTTCCATTCCTGGTTAAATTTAGACTGTGAACTCCGAGAAGCAAACTGAGGGTTTTAGAAGGGAGGGGAGTGGGAGGATGGGTGAGCATGGTGGTGGGTATTAAGGAGGAGACATACTGCATGGAGTCCTGGGTGTTAGAGGTGAACAATGAATCTTGGAACATTACATCAAAAACTAATTATGTATTGTATGGTGATTAACATAATAATAATAATAAAAAAACAACAAACAAACAAAAAAGAGGGGGACTTAGCACCAAATGTATGTTGAAATGCAGGTGAAATTTAATTTGCATTACAGCATCCAAAATAAACAAAATAATTTTTTTAAACCTGATACTTGGGATTCTTCCATAAGTTGGAGGTTTAGTTTTTAGATTTTTGTTTTTTTAATTTGACAGACAGAGATCACAAGCAGGCAGAGAGGCAGGCAGAGAGAGAGGGAAGCAGGCTCCCTGCTGAGCAGAGAGCCGGAAGCAGGGCTCAATCCCAGGACCTTGGGATCATGACCCAAGCAAAGGCAGAGGCTTTAACCCACTGAGCCACCCAGGCACCCCTGGAGGTTTAGTTTTTAAGGTAAGGTATGAGAAATGGTTTCATGCTATTCTTTGAGACACATTCTCAGCAAACTGTACATTATAGGTCTTTATTACCAACAAATGAAAAGCCATGGGGCGCCTGGGTGGCTCAGGGAGTTAAAGCCTCTGCCTTCGGTTTGGGTCATGATCCTGGGGTCCTGGGATTGAGCCCCCCATCGGGCTCTCTGCTCAGTGGGGAGCCTGTTTCCTCCTCTCACTCTCTCTCTGCCTACTTGTGATCTCTATCTGTCAAATAAATAAATAAAATCTTTAAAAACAACAAAAACAAATGAAAAGCCAAATTGGATAGAATAACCCCATATTTTTTTGGTCATATTTTCAAGTGTTTAAATTTTTCCTTTTTAGATTTTTAAGTACCTCAACAGAGAATGATCACTCATAATAAAATAAACATTCAGCTGTCTAAGTATCATTGTATAGTAAGTTGAAAATTTTTAAAGCAAACCTCTTCCTTATTTAATACAAAATGGAGGCTTTCAATTGACAATCCATCTTAATTTGATTAGGCCCCTTCTATATTTCATGAGATTCAACAGAATATTACCTTGCTACTTATATTTACTGAACCAATCTGAAATTATTTTCTCTAGAGTGACCTTAAGAATAGGAAATACCAAATGCCAATTATATGCATGTATGAATACATGTATAATTTTAAACATAAGGCATGCCTATCTAATGTTTCTAAATTTATCATACTTTTTTATTTTTTATTTATTTCAGAGAGTGAGAGACAACATGAGCAGAGATGGGGGGAGGGCTATAATAATTTTTTTTTCAAAAAAATTGTATTTTGAAATAGTTATAATTTCCAGAGTAACTGCAAAGATAAAACAGAATTCCCTTATGCCCTTTACCAGCTTCCTTTAATTATGTAGTTTGTTTAGTATTAGAGACATCTTGATGTTTTATAAAAATTTTGATCAGATGAATACAGCTTACATATTCCATAAGGGACATCTTGAAATAGTTCTTCAGAATTATCATTTTTCATGCTCCTCACTAATTTATGATGTTTTAACATGTGTTTTACACATGTTCCACTTCTAAGCAATGGCCAATTATGAGTACAAATTAAATTTGCGACTAAGAACAATTAAAAACAGTGTAATGTCCTCTTCAAAATCTTCCCCCCCCCCCCCCCCCCCAAAAAAAATAGAGGAGAAAATGCTTCCAAAGTCATTTTACAGGACTAGCATTATCTGGATATCAAAACTAGCCAACATTACAAGAAAAGAAAATTATAGGCCAATACTCCTGATAAACATAGATACAAAAATCCTAAACAAAATATTAGCAAACCAAATTCAAGAATAACAAAAGCATCATGTACCATGATCAAGTGGGATCTTTCCCAAGGATGCAAGGATGGTTCAATATCAATAAATCAATGTAATATACCATATTAACAAAATAAAGGATAAAAATCTTATAATCATCTCATGAGATGCACGGTAAGTATTTGACAAAATACGACACCCATTCATGATAAAAACTCTCAACAAAGTGGGTGTGGAGAGAATGTACCTTAACAAAAGAAAGCCCATGTATGACAAGCTAATATCATACTCAACAAGAATAGGAACAAGGCAAGGATGCATACTCTCACCACTTTTGTTGTTCAGCGTAGTATCAAAAGTCTTAGGGCAATTAGGCAAGAAAAAGAAAAATTTTTAAAGATTTTATTTATTTATTTTAAGAGAAAAAGAGAGAGAGAGAGAGAGAGAGAGCATGAGTAGGATGGAGGGGCACAGGGAGAAAGAGAAGCAGACTCCTCCCAAGCAAGGAGCCCCACATGGGCCTTGATCCTAGATCCCCAGGATCATGACCTGAGCTGAAGGCAGATGCTTAACAACTGAGCTACTCAGTTGCCCTAGAAAAAGAAATTTTATTAAAAGCATCCAAATCAGAAAGAAAGAAGTAAAACTGTCTCTATTTGTAGATGCTATAATCACACATATAGAAAACTCTGAAAACTCTACTGAGAAATTGTTAGAATAAATGAACTCAGTAAAGGTGCAGGTCACAAAAACCAATATACAAAACTCAGTTGTGTTTTTTTTTCTTTTTTTTTTTAAAGATTTTATTTATTTATTTGACAGAGATCACTAGTAGGCAGAGAGGCAGGCAGAGAGAGAGAGAGAGAGGAGGAAGCAGGCTCCCTGCTAAGCAGGGAGCTGAATCCCAGGACCTGGGGCTGAATCCCAGGACCCTGGGACCATGACCCAAGCTGAAGGCAGAGGCCCAACCCACTGAGCCACCCAGGTGCCCCTCTCAGTTGTGTTTCTATACACTAATAATAAGTTATCAGAAAGAGAAATCAAGAAAACAATCCCATTTACAACTGCATGAAAAAATAAAATACCTAGGAATTAACTTACATAAGGAGGTGAAAGACCTGTACTCTATAAACTATAAGACACTGATGAAAGAAACTGAAGACACAAATAAATGTAAAGATATTCTATGCTCATATATTGGAAGAATTAATATTGTCAAAATGTCTATTACTACTGAAAACAATCTACAGATGCAATGCAATCCCTATCAAAATTCCAATGGCATTTTTCATAGAAATAGAAAAACAATTCCAAAATTTGTATGGAACCACAAAAGACTGTGACTAGCCAAAGCAATCTTGAGCAATAAGAACAAATCAGGAGGCATTACTCCCTGATTTCAAACTATAATACAAAGCTACAGTAATCAAAACAATGCAGTATTAGAATAAAAACCGACACATAAATTAATGGAACAGAATAAAACCCCCAAATAAACTCATATATGGTCAGTTAATTAAGACACAGGAGTCAAGAATAAACAGTGGGGGGAAAGGACAGTCTCTTCAATAACTGGTCCTGGGAAAACTGAATAACCAGATGCACAAAAATAAAACTGGATCTCTTACGCCATACACAAAAATCATCTCAAAATGGATTGAAAATTGAATGTAAAACATGAAACCATAAAACTCCTAGAAGAAAACACAAGCAACAAGCTCTTTGACATTGGTTTTGGTGAGGATTTTTTAGATTTGACACCAAAAGTGGGGGCAATAAAAGCAAAAGTAAACAAGTGGGACTACATCAAACTAAAAACTTTTACTGTACAACAAAGGAAACCATCAATAAAATGAAAGGGAAATCTAGTGAATAGGAGAAAATATTTGCAAATTATATATCTGATAATGGATTAACATCTAAAATATGTTGGGCGCCTGGGTGGCTCAGTGGGTTAAAGCCTCTGCCTTCGGCTCAGGTCATGATCCCAGGGTCCTGGGATGGAGCCCCGCATCGGGCTCTCTGGGCTCTCTGCTCCGCAGGGAGGCTGCTTCCTCCTCTCTCTCTGCCTGCCTCTCTGCCTACTTGTGATTTCTGTCTGTCAAATAAATAAATAAAATCTTTTAAAAATAATATAAAATATGTAAAGAACTCATACAACTCAATAGCAAAAAAGCCTCAAACAATCCAATTAAAAAATAGGCAGATGATCTGAACAGACATTTTTCCAAAGACAATATAGAGATGGCCAAAAGATACAAGAAAAGGTGCTAAACATCACTAATCATCAGGAGAATGTAAGTCAAAATCACAATGAATTATCACTTCACACCTATTAGAGCAGTTATTATAAAAAGACAAGAAATAAGTGTTGGCAAGGATGTGGAGAGAAGGGAGCACTTGTGCACTGCTGGTAGGAAAGTAAACTGGTACAGCCACTGGAAAAAAAAAAAGTATGGAACCTCTTCAAAAATTTACAAGTGTAACTACCATATGACCTAACAATTCCACCTCTGGGTATTTAACTGAAAGAGAAGAAAGCACTAAAAAAGATACCTACATCCTCATGGTCACTGCAACATTATTATAAATAATAGCCAAGACATGGAAACAACCTATGATTGTGTATCCATCAATGGATAAATGAACAGAAAAAATGTAGTGTGTATACACAATGAAATATTCAACCATAAAAAGAAGGAAATCTTGCCATTTGCAACAATATGGATGGTCCTTGAGGGCATAATGCTGAATGAAGTAAGTTAGAGAAAGACAAATAC
The DNA here is from genome assembly GCA_004024625.1 of Mellivora capensis. Taxonomy (NCBI): domain Eukaryota; kingdom Metazoa; phylum Chordata; class Mammalia; order Carnivora; family Mustelidae; genus Mellivora; species Mellivora capensis. The sequence goes on along the minus strand of PISX010011314.1, from coordinate 36,713 downwards.
TGTGTGAGCTTACTTACGTGAGATCTAAAATAAAACCTCACAAGGCCCCAAAACCCAAACTGATGTGGAGAACAGATTGGTGGTTGACAGAGGTGGAGGGCAGGGTGTGGGAAAAATGGGTGAAAGTGGTCAAAAGGTACAAACTTCTAATCATAAAATAATTAAGTCCTGGGGATGTAATGTATAGCATAGTGACTACTTAATAATATTGTATTGTATATTTGAAAGTTGATGAGACTAAATCTTAAAAGTTCTTATCTCAAGAAAAAAACTGTAATTATGTGGAAATGGATGTTAACTAGACATTGTGGTGATGATTTCACAATATATACATATATTGAGTCATTATGTTGTACATCTGAAACTAATATGGTTATATGTTAATTAAATCTCAATAAAAAAATAAAAACAGTATAATGGTCACAAGCCACCAAAACAGATAAATGACAACTACTGTAGATTGTAATCACATTCAACTAGTATCTCTTAATGTTCACATTACTCGAATTGTTGTTTTTAAATAGGAAAAGCATTTAAACAATTAATTTATCAATTTCCAAAAAGCAGTTATTAATGCCGTTTTATTAATATTACTTATTAATATTAACATTAATATTAATTATTACTGTCTCCAATGATACAAATTAATTCTAAGGTCAATTTATAAGATGACTCTAAAACTTCACAGAGAAGAGAAATGTGCAGGAGTCAATACAACTTTGGGTGAGGGGAGGTGTGTGTGTGTGGGGGAACAAAAACAAAGAAATAAAATATATTTCCCTTCAACTGAGCAATGGGTAACAAATGTTCATTGTATTGTTATACTCTTCACCTAACACGTTTTCCAAATATTGTGCTATAGCCATTTAACATTTAGTTTTCCCTCACCAAAAATCACATTATAAAGCTATAGTAATTTAAAGTATATTACTGACAAAGAACCAAAAATCAATGAAACAAACAGTTCTAAAACCATTCCATGCATATATGAGAATTTATTAACTGATAATTTGACATGCTACTTGTTATGAAGATTATTCCAAATGAACGGCCAACTAAACAAGATTCCTCCCTTATACTACAGATAAAAATAAACTCCAGATAAATTAGAGACCTAAATTCTGTATAAAAGTATAAGAAAATTTAAGATTCTATGTTTAGATTTTCAGGGCAGGAGAAATGTCCATTTAAAAGTTGTTAAAAAAAAAAAAAAAGGGCACCTGGGTGGCTCAGTGGGTTAATGCCTCTGCCTTGGGCTCAGGTCATGATCCCAGGGTCCTGGGATCGAGCCCTGCATTGGGCTCCCTGCTCAGCAGAGAGCCTGCTTCCTCCTCTCTCTCTCTCTGCCTACTTGTAATCTCTGTCAAATAAATAAATAAAATCTTAAAAAGTTGTAAAAAAAGAAAAGTCAGTAAAATCAAAAGCTATAAAGGCAAAGAAAGGTAAATTCAAGATCAAAATTAAAAACTATTACAAACAAAGAGAGAGGACTTAAACAGACTGGAGGAAGTGTACCATTTTTATAATAAGGATGACTATCTAGGGCACAAAGAACTCCTATAAATATTTGTTATGCCACATACAACAGAAAAACAAAAAATAAGAGTGCCTAAACAAGACAGAAGTTAAATTTCTCACTCAGACAGAGTAAGTTGAGGGTTGGTGCAGTGGCTCCACCAACAGCTCAGAGACCCAGGTTCTCTGGCTCACTGAGCTACAGTGACAGTCTTGACAGAGAGGATGGCTATTAGAGCTCCAGTCATTGTATCCATGTTCCAATATAAGATGGGTAAGGAATGAAGAAGAGAGTACCTTCTCTCTTTAAGGAGATTTCAGAAAGTTATACCAGACACTTCTGCTTATGCATCATCAGCTAAAACTCATATGGTAACACTTAGCTCTAAGGAGGCCAGGGAATGTTGTCCTCCAAATGGGCAGAAAAGGGCTTGGCTAAAAGCTGGGGTTCCCATTATTAAAGATGAAGGAAGAATGGACCATAGGATGTAACTAGCATTCTTTATTGTGCAATCCAAAAACAAAACAAAACAAAACAAAATAAAAAAACCCAGAAAAAGAAATACAAATGGTCAAGAACTCAAGAAAAATATTCAATCACAGGGAAATAAAGCAAAAACAAGGACACATTAGGTCTTTGTTTCAAAGGAGACATGAGTTTTAAAAACTTTTAAAAGAGGTAAAAATTTGTAAATTGGTAGAAGGCATGAGGATTTTTATCCTTGTGTTTTTTTTTTTACAAAGAGAATATACTCAATATTGCTAGTGTAAGTAAAAAATAATGGAAATATTTTATTGATTAAAAACTGAAACACATTACTACTTTTAATTATATTATACATAATATCAGTATAGACACTTTGTGGACCAATTGGCAGTATGTATTAAAATTTTGGTTATATGATCATATGATCCAGCAATTCCATCTTTCAGAATCTATGCAATACAAACATCTTGTGTAAGTACAAGGATGTTGTACTTACTGTGTAAGTACAAGGATGTTCATCACAGTAATGTTTAAAAGATGGAAGAATTGGAAATAATCTAAATATTCATTATTATGGGACATTATTTTTCTTCATAACACTATTACCATTATCTGAAATTACATTATCTACTTGTTTGTAATCTAGAGAATTAGCTCATCTAGGAAAAGGGCTAAGGCAAGGAGAATATATTTATGTAATACTTGTTGGTTAAAAATTCATTAGAAATAATGCACTGTCTTTTAAAATAGCAACTCAAAACCAGCACCATTCCAGCCTTTAATAACAATAACTGCTGAGAAGGCCTGCAGGTTTGCAGACAGACTGAGAAACAATGAGTGGGATGAAGCCTCTGAACTTGCTGTCTAGGGAGACTATACTGGATGTGATCTGTTTGCCCTCTTCTTTAGAGTCTGGAGCATCTCACAGTAGAATCAACACATTCTACTGTATATAACTCTTAACTGCCTTTAATTCATGGTTCCCAATACTCCTACCAGCACCAAATGAGCCACCTCTGCTATTGAACAGGGCTTACCATGGAAAAGGGGTCCCAACCCACTGCCAGAGTAACAAGACATCATGTTGAAGGAAGACAAATGCTGACACCTGAGCCACAGTGCTTGAGGGAAGGCTTGACACTAAAAGGAGCACCGTGTTCATCAGTACTCACAGTAGCAGTATTTAGGGCTCCACACCCAGGACTATAAAATAAGGACTGTGCCTATGACCTACAAAATGGAAAGGATAAGCGTGCCCTTGCTATGATTTCTAAGTCCTTAATGACATCTCCATTCACAGCAGCTTATCTCTGCTTTTTACTTCTAACCTTGTAGACAAGCAGTTTTCAAACTATTTTAACTGAAGCGATTCCACTCAAAGGTAAGCTTAAAGATAAATAAACGGGGTTGGGGGGGGAGAAGGATAGCTTTAGCGCTCAGTCTCAGGGATAGGGTAGCAGGAGCACCCAGAGTACTAAGAGCTCTGGGAAGCAGGGTTTGAAAGGGAAGGAGATAGGAAGCGCTTGAGAAAGTGAACTTTACTGAAGACAGAAGGGAAGTGAGGGAGGGGGCTTTGTAGATAGTGAGGCACAGGACCTAGGGCTGGTTTATTGGAGGAAGAACAAGGTGCCTTTTGTGACTTCAACAAAGTAAGCACAGGGATTAACAGTAGAAGAGGAGGTCAGAGAGGTAAGTGGGGGTTTAGATTATATAGAGCCTTGTAGGTAAGCATAAAGCCTCTGAGCTAAGAACTGATTTTTAATAGTGTCCCTCTAGCTGCTGCATTGAGAACAAGCTGTATGAGAGCAAGGACAAAAGCAGGGAAAAAAGAATTAGGCGAGAGCAATTATTCAGGAGATATATACTGGTGGTTTGGAGAAGGTGAAAGCTGAAGAGATAGTGGCATTAATGACCAATTCTAGATACATTCTAAAAGTAAATACCTTCTGAAAGAAGAGCCAACAGGGTTTGCTGGCAAACTGAATGTGGGAAGAAAGGTGACAGTCAACAATGACTCCAAAGTTCTTGACCTGGGCTATTAGAAGAAGGGAGTTGCTATTTACTGAGATGGGACAGGCAACAAAAAGGGTGGTTTTGGAGGGGAAAATGAATTCAGTTTTGAGATGTCTATTAGATATCCAAATGGAGAGGTCATGTAGGCACTCTGATATCAGAGTATGAGATTCAGAGGAGTGGTCTAACTTGGAGATAAAATCTGATAGTCACTGGCATGTGGTTTTTGGCATATAGATGGTATTTAAAGTCATGAGACTGGGTGAAATGCAAGGAAATAGTGTTGATAAGGAAGAACACAGGTTTGAGAGGTAAGGAGCATCCCAACTTTTAGTGATCAGGAAGATGATGAGGAACTAGCAAGAAGACTGAGATAGAATCCTCTAGTAAGGTGGGGGGAAATCCAGAGAAAGTAGTGTTCTGGAAGCTAAGTTAAGAAAGCATTTCAAAGAAAGAGGAACAATCAACTGTGCAAAATGCTGCTGAAAGATCAAGTAAAAGAAACTGAGAACTGACTCACTTGACAGATTGGCAATGTTGAGGTCTTGACTGAGGAGGGGGAGGTAAGGGCCTGATTAGTATGGATTCGAGAGGGACTGGCAGAAAGGAACTGGACTCAGTGAGTTAAACAACTGTAGAAAGGAACAGATTTAGAAGGGGATGCAGGATCAAGAATTTGGTCTTGTATGTTAAGGTATTATATCTCTAATATTTAGTACAGTGGCTGGAACATAGCAGCAACTCAAGAAATATTTGTTGACTGAACTAAGCAATCAGGAAAAGTCTTAGTTCTAGACATTTAAAAGCTGATACAGTAAAATGTGACAATTCTTAGTCCAATAAAAAGAACTGCCTTTATTTTTCTACTATGCCTGAAAACTCTTCAGTTTTAAAGACTAAAAAAATTAAATTAAACCTATTCCTTACACACCTAGAACACTTAAGTTTGAGAGGAATAGCAACAGAATTTGACAAACACATGCTCTATAAGAACACATACATTCAATTTTGGATAAGTACAATCTCTCCAACTACCTCCTGCATTAGGGCCATCTGACTTTGTACTCAGGGGTACAACATGGTCCCCAATCCTCTATGTTATGACTCACTATCCACTAGATGGAAGACTTCTGGTGGTTGCTGAAGGATACTAACTTACAGGAACCTTATACATATGAAAGATATACATAAAGCAAAATAATAATAATTTGTTCAGTCATTTTTACTGTTCAACATTCACCTTCTCTTTTTATTCTGACAACTTTGTGAGCAAGTATTCTTACCACTTTCATTTCACATATAAGAAAGCACAGGGTCTGAGACTTGCATAAGAACACACATCTCGGAGTGCCTGGGTGGCTCAGTCCATGATCCCAGAATCCTGGGATGGTGCCCTGTGTTGTGTTGGGCTCCCTGCTTGATGGGGAGCCTGCTTCTACCTCTCCTACTCCCCTGCTTGTATTCCCTCTCTGTTTCTCTCTTTCTGTCTGATAAACAAAATCTTAAACAAACAAACAAAAAAAACCAAAAACAAACCAACAACACATCTCTTTCAAGAAATAGTGCTGGGATGACTGGATATCCATATGCAAAAGAATGGAGGTGGACCCTATGTCACACACAAAAATTAACTCAACACTGATCAAAGACCTAAATGTAAGAACTAAAACTATAGACTCTTAGAAGACAACATAGGGGTAAATTGACATAACCTTGGATTTGGCAATGGATTCTTAGGACACCAAAAGTATAAGCAACAAAAGAAAAGAATAGAAATTTGACTTCATCAGAATTAGAAGCCAGTGTACAAAGGACACTATCAAGAAAGTGAAAAAGCAACCCATAGTATGGGAGAAATATGTGCAAACAATATATCTGACAAGGGTCTGGTATCCAGAATGTATAAAGACCCCTTAACAACTACTTAACAATAAGACAAGCAATCCAATTTAAAAATGGACAAAGGACTTGAATAGATGTCTTTCTAAAGAAGATATACAGATGACCAAAAAGGACATGAAAAGATGCTCAACATTATTCACTAGTCATTAAGAAAATGTGAATCAAAATCACGAGATATTACTTCATACCCACTAGGATAGCTATAACCAAAAAACCCCTAGAGGATGGCAGGGGAGAGGGGTTGGGTTAAATAAGTGATGGGGATTAAGGAGTGTAGTTGTGATGAGAACAGAGTAATGAATAGAAATGATGAATCACTATATTGTACACCTGAAACTAATGTAACACTGTATGTTCACTAACTGGAATTAAAATAAAAACTTAAAAAACAAACAAACAGTGGGGCACCTGGGTGGCTCAGCTGGTAAAGTGTCTGACTCAATTTCTGCTCCGGTCATGATGTCAGGGTTGTGAGATCGAGCCCTGCATCAGGCTTGGCGTTGGACATGGAGCCTGGTTAAGATCCTCCCTCTCCAGGTGTGGAGAAAGAGGAATCCTCTTACACTGTTGGTGGGAATGCAAGTTGGTGCAGCCATTTTGGAAAACAGTGTGGAGATTCCTTAAGAAATTAAAAATAGAGCTTCCTTATGACCCTGCAATTGCACTACTGGTATTTACCCCAAAGATACAGATGTAGTGAAAAGAAGGGCCATCTGTACCCCAATGTTCATAGCAGCAATGGCCATGGTCGCCAAACTGTGGAAAGAACCAAAATGCCCTTCAACGGATGAATGGATAAGGAAGATGTAATGCCTCCATCAGAAAGGATGAATACCCAATTTTTGTATCAACATGGACAGGACTGGAAGAGATTATGCTGAGTGAAATAAGTCAAGCAGAGAGAGTCAACTATCATATGGTTTCACTTATTTGTGGAGCATAAGAAATAACACAGAGGACATGGGGAGATGGAGAGGAGAAAGGAGTTGGGGGAAACTGGAGGGGGAGATGAGCCATGAGAGACTATGGACTCTGAAAAACAACCTGAGGGTTTTGGAGGGGATGGGGGTGGGAAGTTAGGTGAGCCTGGTGGTGGGTATTATGGAGGGCATGTATTGCATGGAGCACTGGGTGTGGTGCATAAACAATGCATTCTGGCACACTGAAAAGAAATTAAAAAAATAAAAAATTATATAAAAAAAAAGATTCTCCCTCTCCTCCTTCTTCCCTCTCTTGCTCTCATTCTCTCACTCTTTAAAAAAAACAACAAACAGAAAATAACAAGTATTGACAAGGATGTTGAGAAACTTCAGAATATTGCTGGTGGAAATGTACAATACTGCAGATGCTATGTAAAACAGTTTGATGGTTTCTCAAAAAGTTAAAGATAGAATTACCTGTGACCCAGCAATTCCACTATGTATGTACACAAAAGAACTAAAACAGGTATTCAAGCAAAAAATTATACATGAATGCTCTTAGTAGCACTATCTACAATAGCCAAATGAATAAACAACCCAAATATCTATCAATTGGTGAATGAACAAAATATAGTATATCCATACAATTGAATTATTATTCAATCAAAGAAAGGAATGATAATTTTTTAAAAAATTATTTTTATTAACATATAATGTATTATTTGCCCCAGGGGCACAGGTCTGTGAATCATCAGGTTTACATATTTCACAGCACTCACCATAGCACATACCCTCCCCAATGTCCATAACCCAACCACCTTCTCCATATCCCCTTCCCCCAGCAACCCTCAGTTTGTTTTGTGAGATTAAGGGTCTCCAATGGTTTGTTTCCTTCCCGACCCCATCTTGTTTCATTTTTTTCTTCCCTACCCCCCAAACCCTCCACCCTGCCTCTCAAATTCCTCATATCAAGGAGATCATATGATAACTGTGAAAGGAATGATTATTATTCAAAGAAAGGAACACATGCTACAACATGAATGAACCTTGCACAAATTATGCTAAGTGAAAAAAGCCAGTCACAGTATGTCACATTTGTGTGATGCCACTTATATGAAGTGCCCAGAATAGGCAACTCCAGAGACAGAAGCAGACTGGTGGTTTTCAGGAAATAGGGGGAGAGAGGAATAGGGAGTGACTGTTTAATGGGTACAGGGTTTCCTTCTGGAATAACAAAAATAGTTTGCAATTAATGGTAGTGCTTACACAACACTGTGAATGTACTGAGAGTCCTGAATTGTATACTTTAAAATGGTTAATCTGATTAATTTAATGTTATGTGAACTTTAATTCAATTAAAAAAAATCACACAGCTGACATTTACCAAATCAAGATTTGGCACCCAAGAACTGACTGCAAATCATCTGCCCACTCAAAATATCCTATTTCCTCCACAAACCAAAGAAGCTTTGGCCCACCTTGCAATGAACTTTTCCCTCTGTCTACCACAATCCAAGTATGGTACCTAACTTTATGATGGTGTAATTCCTACAATTGCCCAAGCACATAAAAGTTTCTAAATAAAATACTTCTTATCATAGACTCCAAGTATAAACCTTTGTAGACCAAGGGCTTTTCCTTTTGTCATAAAGGCATCCTTCATACAGAAGTTAACCATCATCCACCTAATGGATGAACTACTAGCAGCTATGAAGACTAATCCCTCACAGGATTACACTCTTACTTTGGAAAAAAAGTACAGCAATGGGGCTTAGGTCTTCAACTAATAAACTCCATTCCTCAGTAATAAATCCTTGGCATTTTCCAACCCCTATGGTATCTACAGATCACAACTCTTTAAACCTCCTATGCTAGCTAGGTTAAGGTTGCCAATGAGGCAGAGATGGGTAAGAGACAGATGGGTAGAGGCCATGTGCATGACAACCCACTCTGGACAGCCCCTCTAATCCAATCTTCTAGGTAACTGCATTCCAGCATTCACACAACCTTTTGGAAACCATTTTGTTCAAGTGTTCTTTTCTCTTTGAGCTCAGTGAGGTTCTCCTCCAACTTGTATCCATACCCTTTAATCAGCATCAGTGATAAAGATTTCAAAGTATGAGAAATTTTACATATATGCAACTGGAAAACCAGCCATAATGTAAAGTTAAATCAGCTGCAAAAAACTGCTCTTGGGAATCTGAAAGCTGGAGATATTCCCTGACATAGCCAAGTATTCCATTTTCAACATGACAACAATCTGATCTTTGTTCACAGTTTAATGGGAGGATGATGTCAGGGTCACTGGAGCCCTGATGGCCTTTAGAAGCTGTAAGGCTTTTCAGATAAGAAAGAGACTAAGGTCCTAATCACTAACACCTGAGTCTCAAAGGTCCTGGCAAAATATCTCCTCAGTGGAAAGCACAAAGTCTCCAAAACAAATACAAGCAAGACCCCTCTGAAATGGGGTAATCAGGCATCACTAAGTTACCTCCCTCAAGAGTTAGAAGCATTTGGGTAACCAACACAGACTGCACCTACCATACATATAAGACACCTGACCTTTCCTCATCACTCCCCTTCTAGGGTAAATTCAAAAGGATTTCCCCAACATTTATCCTTTCCATTTCCTTACTTTCTACCCACTTCAATCTGGTTTCTGGCTTTTCCAATCTAAAATGGTTTTGCTGAGGTCAATGATTCCATCTTGCTAAATTCAACTGATCATTTTCAATCAACTGCTTCACTTGAAAACTTCTCTTCTTTAAAAATGCCTTTTATGACACAACTTAAACTGGATTAGGTTCTAAAGTAAACACCTAAGACAAATATCAAGCATAGTTTAAATTACTCTTGAATCCTTTAAATGGCCCATTAAATAAAGCAAAGCTGTTTTTTGTATACATTAACTCTAAGCAGTAATGAACAGCATATACATATACAGGTATATGCAAAACAAACAGTAAGTATACATGCGAAATCAACTTCTCTTTCATCTAATTAAAAACATTTTGAAGTGTATTAGGTTAAGTTTGCATACCTTAGCTATAAGCAAGATCCCACTCTCATCCACTTCTCATCCCTTATCCTGGAGCGACCTTCCTTTACTCAACTTTGAAACACTGACTGGGTCTGAGCTCTCTCTCTTCTTAATTTCTGTCAATGGTCTCAACTTCCACTGCTCAGTGGAATCACCTGATGAGGTTTTTTTTTTTTTAAATCCCAGGCTTCAATTTAGACCAAGTAGACAAAAATATACATTTCTGGTGTGGGTATTAGCAACAGTAATTTTACTTTATCTAATATTTCCAATGTGCAGCCGAGATGAGAATCCCTGTTCTGTTCTCTCTTCCTAGAACAGGGATTCCACACTCAAATGCCTACAGGGTCAGAGAAATAAAAAAAAGCACGCAAGGGGCACCTGCATGGCTCAGTGGGTTAAAGCCTCCGCCTTCGGCTCAGGTCATGATCCCAGGATCCTGAGATCGAGTCCTGCATCGGGCTTTCTGCTCAGCGAGGAGCCTGCTTCTTCCTCTCTCTCTCTGCCTGCCTCTCCGCCTACTTGTGATATCTCTCTGTCAAATAAATAAATAAAATCTTAAAAAACATCAAGTCAGGTATAAGTTTTAGGGAGTGGTGGACTCTCTGCTGAACTAGAAAGCAGCTGGGATCAGTGTTGACTTAGCTCCAACCAATTGTTGCCATATGGGAAAGCCAGCTCAGTAGTGCTACATCTTCTCGTTTTAAAAGAAAAGACCCAAATCTAGATTTTCATGGGAAATCTTCAGATTTTAAATTACTGGCAACTAAAAATTAAACAATAAAAAACACTCCATGGGAAAAACAAAACACACGTGTAAGCCAGATTCAGCTGTGGGCTACAGATTCCCAAAGTGCTCTGGGAAATTCCATCCACACCCCTCAATTCACACCTAAATATGGGTCTCCAGTTCAGTCCACTCCTTTGGGCTATGGATTTGAATTACCAAAGCTTATATTATTCTCCACTCAGAGGTCTCACCAGTCCCAAAGTGAACTATGACTTATACCCACTTCAAAACTATTTATCTTTCTAGTGTTCTCTACCTCAGATAACAGCCACAACATTCACCTGGTTGGGCAAGCCTGGGAGTCATCCTACTCCTTTCTCCCTCAATCATTAAGTCCTTTCAATTATGCTTCTTAAATCTATCTCCTATATCCATCTCCATCTCCTCTGCTACCACCATGGTCCCGGCTACAATCTTTTCTCTTCTACCTCTCCACTGTGTGTTAGTTGGCTCAAGATACCATAATAAAATACCATAGCCTGGATTGCTTAAACAACAGAAATGTAATTTTCTCACGGTTCTGGAGGGCAGATGTCCCAGATCAAGGTCTGAAAAAGTCAGTTTCTCTTCCTGGCTTGCAGATAGCCACCTTCTAACTGTGCTCACATGGCCTTTCCAACCTCCTCTACTTATAAAACCACCAATTCTATTAAGTTGGAGCCCCACCCTTTTGACCCTGTTTAACCCCAATTACCTACCAAAGATTCTATTTCCATGTTTAGTCACTAGAGGTAAGGGATTCAAAATTCAATTGTGGGGGGACAAAATGCAGTCTATAGCACTCAGTAAACTTAATTAGGGTCAGTTGTTTCCCACCAGCACTCATTTCTTTCCAAACCATTCTCTTCAACATGACCATACTGATCTTTTTACAAAACAATATTTGTGTATATGTACATATTAGACCCAATAATTCCATTTCCAGGAATTTATCCTATGGATATTTTCACACACATGAACTGGCATATGCCTGTACTATTCCTTATAGTAAATTACTAGAAACAATTGAAATGTTCACCAATAAAGGAACATTTAATAATCTGTGGTATATCCATACAATGGAATACTATAAGGTCATTCAAAAGAATAAGGAAACTATATATTGAAATGGAAAGATTTCCAGGACATTGTTGCAAACACAAATACTGTGTACAGGGGCGCCTGGTTGTTCAGTCATTAAGCATCTGCCTTCGGCTCAGGTCATGGTCCCAGGGTCCTGGGATTGAGCCCTATGTCAGGCTGAGCAGGGAGCCCATTTCTCCCTCTCCCCCCTGCTCATGCGCACTCTTGCTCAAATAAATAAAGTCTCAAAAAAAAAAAAAGAATCGTGTGTACAGAATGCTACCATTTGTGTAAACAACAGCAGGAACTAAGAATATGCATTTGCTTGAATGCTGACAAAAAAATGTCTAGAACAATACACAAAACTAGTACTAGTGGTTATCTTTTTTTTTTTTTTTTAAGATTCCATTCATTCATTTGACAGAGAAATCACAAGTAGGCAGAGAGGCAGGCAGAGAGAGAGGGAAGCAGGATCCCCACTGAGCAGAGAGCCGGATGCGGGGCTCGATCCCAGCACACCGAGATCATGACCCGAGCTTAAAGGCAGAGGCTTAACCCACCGAGCCCCACTAGTGGTTATCCTTTTAAAAAGTGTGGGGAAAACAGCAGCTGGGGTTGGTAAGTAGGATCCAATACAGACATTCTAATTTAATGGGCTATGCCCTAGTACTGTTTTAAGGCCCTCTTGTGATTCTGATGAATAGGCTGGACTGAGAACTGCTGCTCAAAGAAAGCCTCTACCAACTTTTCCAGATTCATTATGTATCATCCTGCCCCTACCACTCTCCACGTTCCAGCTACATTGGCCTCTGAGTTCCCAGAAAAGGTCCTATTCCTTCTGCCTGAAATATTGTCCCCCTATGCTTCACTTTATAACTTCTATTAACCTTCAATGTCCACCTCACCTCAAAGGTCATTTCCCAAGGAAATCTTTCCTAGTTCCCAAACTAGGTCAGGACCCTTGTTTTATGTACTCAGAGTGCTCTGTACTTCTGGAATTTATCACAATTGCAATGACGTATCTGTATCATTATACGTGTGTGTCACTCTCTTTAGAAATAATGTTCAAGAGTACAAAGACCACACCAGCTCCTTTTACCACTATATTTCCAGAACTAAACTAGCACCTGGCTGGCAAAGTATACCCTTCCTCAGATATTTGGTAAATAAGTGAATGACTCCTCTGCCCTCAAGCTTAGGACAGCAGAGAAAATCAACACATAACCAAATGAAGACAATGCAGGGTCAACGATGTTAATTAAGGCAACAGTCTACTTAGGACAGTGGTTCTCAACTGGGGTGATTTTGGCTCTTTCAGAGGACATCTGGCAATATCTGGAGGCATTTTTGTCACTATTGTGTACATTGTGTGACTATTTGCTATAATTGTGTGTGGGGAGAGGTACTAGTGGATGTATTTAGAAGAGGTCAGGAATGCTGCTAAACATCCTGTGATGACCAGGATAGCCCTCCCCAACAATGAATTACCTGGTCCAAAATGTCAAGAGTACTATAGATGAAAACGCCTAATTTAAAGAGTGGTAAATTCAAAAGGGTGATCAACTCTTCTCCAGGTGGTGGGGTTTTTTTGTGGGGGAGGCATAAGGTGTGTGTGTGGGGGACGATGTTAAGAAAGGCTTTAACTGTGTACTGAAAGGTGACGGGCTAAATCAGTGGAGACCGATCAGGTAATAAGCTTATGAAGAGTTTAAAAGCAAAGTTATGGTTTGCTTTTAACAAGTGCCCCCCTCAAGTACTCCATACTCTGAAATTTCTCAGATCCTTTACTCTCTTCTTGATGAAACGAAACTTTCATTCTCTTAGGGCAGTGGGTTTTAGCTAAACATTAAGGTAAAATTAATTCAGATTAAGATAAAGTCAGATACCCCTTCACTGTCCAGAATGTTAACTACATTTTAAAATATGCAAATACTTAAGAACACAAATAAGTCTTTAATTGATTAATATTCAGGTTGTTAGTGGATACAACTATTTTTTACCTCAACAGCCAGGTTGGTCCTGATAAAGACTTCTTCAAAGCTTTCTGTTTTTTGAAAAAAACTTTACTTTGTTTTCCCTGTCTTCAATTTTTTGAGTTCTCAGATTTATAAAAGATCCGAGTTTTGCCCACAGCATCTCAAGTTCTTTTGTCAGAGAGGACAGGAGAGCCATTTGGATGCAATAAATGTGAACAGATTTTATGTATAAATTAGGAGTGGTCTACAGATTTTTAAAAGGCTTTCACTAAAAGTCACGGATATTTCTGAGAGGAATGAAACTGAGATAATTTTAATGGTACCATCAAGAAATAAATGAAGTTTTACTACCACACAAACCTGCTGCCTACTGAGCAGGATGCACATGCCCTGACCTAGTACAGCAATTTTGAGGGTCTCAGCAGTGGGTGCTCTGTTTACAAGAAACTGAGGCCTGAGACTAATAAAGAACAAAGAAAAATGCCTGGCACCAAAGGTTTGAGAGGATGCTTTGTACATAAATGATCTGAGAAGGAGCACTTCTTCAGATTTTGGAAGGCACTACAAACCACTCTTTTTTGCTTACGTGTTAAGAATTTTTATTTCGTGTTTTCAGGCCATTTCCTAATAAGAAAATACATTATAATTTACAAACAGCAATTTATCCTCCCTTACATTTGCTGACCACTAAAACTGGGTAAAATTTCCTTAAGCTTTACCAGAGTTGAGGGATTGGGAATAATTCGAGCACAACAGAGTTCAGATGCAACATCAACTCCAAGCCCGGCCAGCTGGTTTCCATCGAGAGGTCCCCCGAGAGAAAGCCCCTCCGAGGCGGCGGCCAGGGTCGGCGCGGGAGAGACCCACTGAGGCGGCCCGGGGGCGGCCGCACGGCAGGGCCAGGGTGTGCCCGGCCTGCGTTTACCTTTGTTTCAGGTACTCCTGCTTTCAGCCAGGCCGGGGATCCCGCCCGAGGCCCCGAGCTGGTGACACATCCTTCTTTGGCCAAGTCGGGCTGAGGCTGGGCAGGGGGCGGGGAAGGAAAATAAAGCCTCAGCGCCTAACGACGTGACTCTCAGTTCTTCCAAAACGTTGGCATTTGTTTTTCTGCCAAGCTTTCCTGTTAACAAGTTCCCGAGGGCTGTGCGGGCGAACTGGCCTGGGAGCCCCAAAAGTGGGAGGGGCAGGGCCGTCCCCCGCCTTCTCTGCTCGGTGGGTGCCCCCAGGGCAGGCGGTTTCCACACCTCCCAGGCAGCTACTGCCCGGGACCCAGCAGGGCGTGCACTGGAGCCCGCGCCGCCCCAAACCCCGACTCCCACGGCTCTGCCGCTGGCCCAGCTCCGCGCGGCCCCTCCGGCCCCGCTGGCCAGGCCGGTCCCCGCCCCCAGGTCCCGGCCCCGCCCGCTCGGGCCTCCGCGCGCCGCCCCCCGGCCTCGCCACCACCCTCGGGCAGGCCCGGGGGCGCCCTGGCTCCAGGCCGCGCGGCGGGCGTCCCCGCGCCTACCTCAGCGCCCGCGGCTCCTCCTCCGGCTGCTGCCCCGGCTCGCGGACGGCGCTTGCCACCAGAGCCCCCGGCGGCGCGGAATCTGGGAGGCGAGTGCGGCGTGTGAAAAGCTGAGGCCCGAACGCGCCCCGCCCAGCCGCCCGCCCGTCCGCCCGTCACCTCCTCCCACTTATGCCCACCCTCCGCCGCGCGCTCGACTCCCCGCCCCGCCCCGCCCCGGCCGCCAGGCTCCGCCCACCCCGCCGGCGGGTGTAGGGAAGGGGGCCGCCAGGGGCGCTGCGAGAGCCGCGATGTCTGCCGCCCGTGGGGTCTTCGGTATGGCGGCCCCGTGGTGTCATGATTTGTGGCGCTTGCAACCGTTTGTTGGATATGAATCTCTTGTTTGGATTTGTTATTCCTGTGATTTTATTGTCATTGTCATTTTGTAATCGTTGTAATTGTTATCTTCATTAGTTCTTTTACCCTCCTGGAGCTGACGGGATGGTTCCCTTGAGGATGAAACATCCCTTGAGGATGAAACAATGTGAGATGGAACACACGCAGCCTTCGCTACTGTCCAATACACCTGGTCACTCCGATACTCCCAGTGGCCCGCACCTGTGCCACATTTCCTTGTGAAGTGAACAAGTTGTGTGACTTTTGAAGGAAGATTTATTTTTAACTGCTATTGTGAAATTTAAGACAAATACAGAAAGCCAAACTCAAAGCACAGCTACATGAATTATTGGGACCCACACCCTTATAACCACTCCCCAGATTTAACACTATGTAAAGTGGGTGAAGACAAAAGCTCATCAGCAGGGAAGACACAACCTGGGAATGGCGTCCCAAAATTCTCCTCCTGGTGACTATCACAGGAAGTCAAAGGCCACCTGCCGGTAATCATGCCCTCTCCAAGAACAAACGGAAATTTCCCCATAATTAGGAACCTCCAATCAGGATGTCTTTGTAAAATTCTTAATTAAAAATCTCAATAAATACATAAGCACATGAATAACTTAGTAAATAAGTAAATAAGAGATTGAACAGTATGAGTAAGGACCCTAGGAGCCAAGGGTTAGGTTTTCCATGAGGAGAGGTTCTGCTCACCTGGGCTGTCCTCACTCTGTGTCACCAGCACCAAGGAGAGCATGGAATAGGTGCTGTGTGTATATTTATATTGCAAAAAAAAACCAGACTTTGCTTACTGAAAATTTCACCTACGTTCAATTTTTCCAATAGCTAATCTGATGTGCTCTGTGAGATGCCTGGATGTCTTGGGAAGAAGCCATAACGCTTTAAACTTTATTCTGCTTTCCAGTTTAAAAAAATAAACCCTTTTAAATGCATTTCAGTATCATATTTAAGACTTAGAGCAGTACTGTGAGAAAGGCAGGACAGGACAGAGGACTTTGCAAAGGTCACAGTGCAATGCATACCTGTAAGAAGAGGAAGTACACAGTGAACTATAAAACAGTTTCAGTATTGCTGACCCTGCCAATCCCTGTTGGATTCCTAGTTTGTCTTGACAGTTTTATTGCCCAAGTTTTTACGTACAGATTCCTTTGGTTCCTTTGCCATGCATTTATATGCAATATGACTTGAATTTATAAAGGACAGAGCACCTAACAGGACACTTGATTTAATAGGGTAGAGTCAGCCTCCCTGTCATGGGCACTTTGGTGAACTGGGGCTAGAGAGCTGCCAATTTGTTTCCATTTATTGAGCACTCTTGCTCTGTGGTTGGTGGTGGGAATATAAAGAACAGAAAATTAATAAGACAATTTTTGCTCTCAAGGGCTTATAGCCAATTAGGGAGAAAGATTTGGAGATAAATGAGGGTTTAGTTAATTTGGACAGTAGGGGAACAGTCCTGAGCACAATTAATTCTATTAGGAGTAGGGAGAGGATAGAGCAAGGCTTCTCAAATACGGAACATCCGATTTTTTTTAAATTGTGGGAAAATAACATGTTATAAAAGTAAAGAATAATATAATGAACTACTATGTAGTCATTACTCAGTTTCAGTAGTTATCATTCTTTGGCTAACTTGTTCTATCTGAACCTCATCTTTTCTTTCCCTCCTTGGATTATTTTGAAGCAAATCATAAGCAGTATATTATTGTACCCATAAATACTTTACTATGTGTCTCTAAACAATAGTCTATTTTTTATAACAACCACAAAATCATTATAATATATTTTAATATCTTTAAAAATGAACAATTTCTTAACTTCTAGTCAGTGTTCAAATTTTCCCAATTTTCTTATTAATGTTTTATATAGTTCATTCCTTCAAGTCAGGATCTAAACAAAGTACTCATTTTGCATTTGGTTAAAATCTCTTAAACTATTTTCTTTCCTTGCACTTTATATGTTGACAAAATTGATTGTCCTGCGGCGTCCTCACATTCTGCACTTTACATGTTAACATGTTAACTTTTACGTGAAACATGTTAACATGTTTCTCTATCCCTTTTCTTCTCATAAACTGATAGTAGAACTAGAGATTTGGTCATATTTAATAAAATACACCCATAATAAAAAGTTAATTGTTCAAAATCAGACCCAGAACTTTCATAGATGTTAGAATTGGGAGACAAGGACATGAAAACAGTTACTGTTAACTACATTCCGAACGTTCAAAAAGTTAAAGAGACATGAGAGATATAAAAAAAGGAGACAAATTGTAATTCTAAAGATGAAGGCTATAGTGTCTGAATAAAAATGCACTGCATAGGATTAATGGCAAATTAGACATTGCCAAAGAAAAGGTTAGCGATCTTGAAGTCATACCAAAAGGCAGAAACTGGTTTAAAAAGACAACACAAGATGCTGCTTATGAGGAATGCACTTTAAATGCATAGATACCAATAGGTTAAGGCAAAAGAATAGAAAGAGATTCACTGTGCAAACAAAAGGAAACTAGTCAAAAGAAAATGTTTCAGATAAAGAATAGTACAAGGAGTAAATACGGTCATTTCGTATTATAAAGGGGTCAATTCGTCAAGAGGATATAACGATTGTGTTTATGCATTTAATAATTCATGAAGGAAAATAGATAGGAGCAAAGAGAAATAGACAAATCTACAATCAATAATTGTAGATTTCAGTACCTTCCTCCCATAATTGATAGGACAAGTTGCAGAAAATCAGCAGATAGAAAAGACTTGAATAACACTATCAAGCGAGTTCATTTAATTCACATTTGTAGGACATTTCTTCCAATAACAGAATTCACATACTTGCCAGTTGCACACAAAATATTTATCAAGATAGACCAGATTTTGTGTCCTGAAACAAATCTCAATAAATTTAAAAGAATTCAAGTCATACAAAGTATGGCCTCTGACCACAATGGAATTACATTAGAAAACAAAAACATCTAGAATTCAGCATATTCCATTCTCCTTCCCTAATTCCCCAACCTGTTCCTCGTCACTTGTTCCTTTCTTATCTTAGGTTGAGGTCCCAATATCCACTCATTTAGGCCAGAAATTCTTAGTACCTCTTGCTCCCTCATCTCTCTCTTATGGAACAAATCTCCAAGTTTTGATTTTTCTTTTCAAATTGTTTCTCAAATCTGATTGTTCATCTCTGCCTCTATTACCACTTTCTCTGTTATTGGTAGTTCAGGTGATCACCATGTCTCTTTGTAGGCATGTACTAGCCACCTAACTGGTCTCTCTGCCTCCCATCTTGTCCCCTTTAACTCACTCTCAATGTGTGGCCGAATGTAGTGAACAGTGTGTCACATTCTTGGAGTTTCCCAGCACCTGTTACATAGCTTTCCTTTATTTTGGGGGAATCTCTACTGTTAGGAGTCCTGACTTTCAAGGTGGAAGCCAGAGCTCACTTTCCCCATATCCTTTGTAGCTGGGGTGGGGGTGGAGGTAGGTGACCTAGGCTCACTCAGATATACAAGATTTTAACTAATAAGACCACAACGTGAAGAAGCAGGACATCCACAACACAAGAAAGTTGTGCATATCTCTGCAAGAGACTCCAAAGATACTTTCTCCCATAGGGATAATGTGGGTATTCTGGGAATTCTGAAAAGTCTGAAGTTTGTGTTTGACTTTCTTTCTTTTCTGTTTTCTCCTTCCCTCCTTCCTTCTCTCCTTCCTTCCTTCTACGTCCTTTCTTATAACAGCTTTTTTTTTTAATACCATGTAATTCATCTATTCAAAATCTACAATTCAATGGTTTTGGTATGTTCACAGAGATGCGTAATCATAATCACAGTAAATTTTAGAATATTTTCATCAACTCCGAAGGAAACTCCACACTGTTAAGCCACTCTTGTTTCTGCCCATCCTCCCTCCTGGCCATAGGCAACCAAACTGATTTACTTTCTGTTTGATAAGTATTCTGGACATTTCATATAAACAGAATCATATAACATGTGCCTTTTTTATCTGGCTTCTTTCATATTTGTGGCATAATATTTTTGGCGTTCATCCATGTTGTGTACTGATTTGTGTATCAGTACTTTATTCCTTTTTATTGCTGAATAATATTCTATTGTATGGCCATGCTATAGTTCATTTATTCATTTAGCTTCTAATGGCCATCTGGTTTGCTTCCAGTTTTTGTTACCACAAATAAGGCTACTATGAACATCCATGTGTAAGTCTTTGTATGGATATATGCCTTTATATCTCTTGGTTATAAATCTAGCAGTGGAATTGCTGGGTCATATGGTAACTCTGTATATAAAGTGTTTAATTTTCTTTGCTTCAATGTCAATGAGCTGGTTTCTGTGAGAACCAGAGTGTGGGAGAAGTTGATTCTTTATTTTATCATTTGAGTTTTTTATGTACAAGACGAGCTTTTGTATACTGAAAGAAAAAAAACCAAAATGTATAAAGCTACTTTTATTTAATAAATGTCAAATTTATTAAAGGTATCCAGTTTTAAAATCTAGTTTTCCTTAGACCTTTAAGTTTAAACTTTATGGTCTTATTTATAAATGTATCCAACTATAATGTAAAATTAGCTTACAAATATGGAAGATTAAGTTCCCTAAACATTTAGTATTAACTCAATTAAATTCTTAGATTTTTCAAAAACAGTTACAAATGTAATAATTTTGACTCTTTAAAGCACTTCAAACATTCAAAAAGTAAGCTTACAATTCAAAAAAAAAACAATATTCCTAAGCCCTTCGACTCTATTTACAAACCTAATAACTTAGAAGTTATAGATTTAGTACCTCAGATTCCCTGAAAAATTCAAACACAGTTTACAAACATAATCAGTTCAACTTCTACATGTCTCAAATTGAAATCCCCAATCTACTGTCAATTAAACCCTTTAAACATTTAAAATGAAAATCACAAGTCTAAATTCAACATTTCAAGTATTCCACCTGTCAAATAAAATACATCCAAATTGCCAAGGGGATTAAAAAATAACTTATTCTAGAACTCAACACAAAAGGTGTTAAATCTTAGGTTTGAGTCGCTTCATCACTCTTATTTGGAGACTGTAAGATTGGCTGTTAAGTTCAGCAAAAGTGAGGAATCATAAGTAATAGTTCATACACAGTTCAACATTTTCAGTTAAATATTTAGCAGATATAAGTGTTTAGTTTAGAATTTAATTAGAAAATTGGGCCAAAGATATGAATAGACACTTCACCAAAAAGATATGCAGGTGATAAATAAGTACATGAAAAATGTTCAATGTTATTAACCATTAGAGAAATGAAAATTTAAACAACAATGACATATCACTTTTAGATCAATGAAAAATATGTTCACACAAAAACCTGTATACAAATGTTTCTTGTAGCTTTTTTCTATAATGGCCCTGAACTGGAAATAATCTAGATATCCTTCAACAGGTGAATAGTCAAATAAACTGCGGAACAGCCATAACATGGGCTAGTGCTTATCAACGCATAGGAACAAACTAATGATACACACAACAACTTCAATGAATCTCCAGAGAATTATACAGAGACTAGTGGCTTCCAGGAGCTGGGGTTAGGGGAAAGGTGTGGAGGGATTGAGTACAAAGGAGTAGCACAAGGGAATTTGGAGGGGTGATAGAGATATTCTCTATCTTGATCATGGTAGTGGTGGTTGTATGTCTGCAAGTGTTCTCAAAACTCATAGGACTGTACACCCTACACTCAAAAGGGTGTACTTTGTTGTATGCAAATTATAACTTACTTTTTAAAAACATGAAAAATTTCAACAAATGGTTCTCTAGCAATTGGAGGTCCAAAGACAAAGAACGAAATTTTCATTGCTGAGTTTGAGATTTCTTTATATATTCTAGATACAAATCCTTTGTCAAATATGTGGATTGCAAGTATTTTCTCCCACTCTCTAGTAGTTTGTGTTTTCATTATCTTAATAGAGATTTTGCAAAGCAAAAGTTTCTAATTTTGATGAGGTTCAGTTTATGAATTTTTCCTTTTATGGATCATGTCTTGGTGTTAAATCAAAGAACTATTTGCCTAGTCCTAGATTCTGAAGATTTCCTACTATTTTTTTGGTAAAAGTTTTAGTTTTACATTTTACATTACATCCATGATTCATTTGAGTTAATTTTTTACAAAAATACATTAGGTTTATGTTGATTTCCTTCTATCCTTCCTTCCTTCCTTCCTTTCTTCCTTCCTTCCTTCCTTTCTTCCTTTCTTCCTTCTTTCCTTGCCTTTGGATGTCCAATTGCTATAGAACCACTTGTCAAAATGGTCATCCTTCGTCTATTGACTAGCTTTTGAACATTTGTCAAAAATCAGTTGGGCATCCAATATCAAGTAGTATACCTGATCCCCAGATTGTGGTTTCTAATACCATTCTCTAGTAAAAGGAATAAGTCTCCTTAGAGAAATGGTTTATCCTAGAACTAGGGAAGAAAACATATGAGATGATCCAGGAGCACTTTGTAGTATCATAAAGTAAGGAAGTGATTAAAGAAAAACCAAAAACACATGGATGAAGGTATGTCAGAGGTGCACAGAAGCCAACTAGAAGAGCGCTAATGACCAGGGTTAGAACAATTTGAACAAAAAATAAGGTAAAATTAGATTATAGTCCAGGGCACCAAATAACTACCCAGAAACCCTACTGAGATAAATGATTGAATAATAAGTAAATAGGAGAGAATAGACAAATCTCCCACTCAGAATTCCAAATGATTGATGCACATACTTTGTCCTCAAGAAGAGGAATATAAATCCCTACTCCTTAAGTGTGGGCTGTGCATAGTGACTTTCTTCCAAAGATTATAGTCTGAAAACAGGGGAAAAGTACCTTTATAGTAGGGAAATCTGTCAAAGACTACCTCAGCCCAACACAACATCAAAATAATAAATCATGTTGATAAATATTGACTCTTAAAATGACGTGTTAAAAATGGCACTTAACTTCTGTAATCTTCCTTCCAATAACCCATCACTCCAGTCTTTCCATGAGAAAAAAATCAGACACATTCCAAAAGTGGGGCATCCTACGAAGTATATGACCAGTACTCCTCAAACCTGTCAAGGTCACGAAAAAAGAAAAGTCTGAGAAATTGTCATAGATAAGAGGAGCCTAAGGAGACATGAAAATTAAAAACAAAGTGAATCTGAATACACTGTGACTATTAATTATAATGTATCAATATTTATTGCTTAATTATAATAATACACTATACTAATATGTTCATAATGAGGGATACTGGATGCAGTAAGTGGGAACTTGTACTATCTGCTTGATTTTCTATAACTCAAAAACTACTTAAAAATAAGTCTGTTATGAAACTCATGCTGTGAGCTAGTATGAAAAATAAATCCCATTGTCTTTGAAAAAAAAAGTCTGTTTTTAAAAAATCATTTGGGCATATTTGCATGGCTCCGTTTTCTCTACTCTGTTCCATTGATCCATTGGCTATTCCTTTGCCAGTAACAAACTGTTTTGATTACTGTGTGGTATTATCAGAGACATAGCTATCTAGTGGGCCTTAATAATTGGATGGGTTTAGAAGGGCCTGAGTGGCTCAGTTGGTGAAGTGTCCAACTCTTGATCTCAATTCAGGGCTTGATCTCAGGGTCATGAGTTCAAGCCCCCCACATTTAAAACAAACAAACAAATAAATAAATAAATAAAATAATTGGATGGGTTTTGCCCTATATTTAATTGAGTTGTTTATTTTCTTATTATTGTGTTTTGAGAAGGTGCCAGTGTACTAGAGAGAAGTCCACTGGCTGCAAGTGTTCAGTGTGCCTTAGGACCAGTTGGTAGGTCTTCCAGAAGGAATGGAGAAGGTTAGTTAATTAAATAATTTAAGTGAAAATTGGTTATAAAAGCTTCTATTATTTTTATTTCTAGTTTTCTTCCCAGAGTGGAAAGGATGCTTACCCAACTGAATTATCATTAGTTACTTGGAGAAGATGTAAGACTATTATATATTTATAGATTTGAGTTATTTGTTAGCAGTTAGGGCACTGGGCTCTGGATCAAGGTTCACCATCCAGAATTATTCCTCCTGAACTACACTCTGACAAGCTGGATCACTTCTTATATAGTTGGGCTTTTTACCAAAAGAATCCCTAAATATATGGCTTTCAGCTGGAATATAACTTGTTTCATTACTTAGTGAATTGTATAGTCCGTAAGCATACCTAAGGTTGCATCTTGACACCTCTCCCCCTTTCTTCCCCAAAACCTTTTTCAAACATTTTTGGATTTGGGTTGATAGGATTCTGCACTGCACATCCCTCCCCCCCAAAACTAGTCTGCAACAGCCTAAGAAAGAGGTCTTAATGTTTGTGTGTCCATAGTCCTCTTTGGCAGTTTGATGAAACCTATGCATCTCTTCTTAGAATAATGTTTTAAAATCTATTTCATAGAGGTACCTGGGTGGCTCAGTGGGTTAAGCCTCTGCCTCCGGCCGGGTCTTGATCCCACTGGGATCAAGCCCCGCTTCGGGCTCTCTGCTCAGCGGGGAGCCTGCTTCCTCCTCTCTCTGCCTGCCTCTCTGCCTACTTGTGATCTCTGTCTGTCAAATAAATAAATAAAATCTTAAAAAAAAGTCTATTTCATAAAATACATAGGATCACAAAGGAAACCAACTATTGAAATATAGTTATCAAAAATATGTGCTTCTTTGTTAACAGATTAAATATCAAGATCTCATGACAAATTTAATTACTATCATAATTTGACAGTAGTGGTGATCAAAAATAATATTTCAAGATATTTGCAACAACCATAAATATTATTAATTGAAAATACCCATAAATTCTACTAGTTACAAAGTCATCAGTAGTACCAAGACTGCTGTGGTTTATTGCCTTCATTTATAATTGAAGGAAATGCTACATTTTCAGTTACAGTTTAGTGAAAATAAAGATGCGATTTTTTTTCTCCATCTGAGTTTATGGCGTGATGGAATTTCATTTCTTTATGCTTTTCGCATTTTTTAAAACTTGTCTCATCAACTACCATTTTCTGTTCATTTTTATTAATCCCTCTGGGACGAATATTAGAAGGAAATTGAAGGAAGTGAGGGAAATTGGTGAGTACAGACTTTACTCCTGGAACATCGGTTGCCTGTCACTCAGCTCATCCCCCTTCTGTTACTCCCACACTGAATGCTCTGCCTCCCAGGCCCAGCCAGCTGTTGTAAGCAACTCCCCAACTGTGAAAACCAGCCTTAGTCCCAGGGGGTGTGGAATCTGCTTTGGTTTTGTGGATTTATCTGCCCACAGCTAGCTGTTTTCTTTTCCTTGTTTTTTTGGGTGAGGGGTTGATGATTACTTTTTATTTATTTATCTAATTTAACTTAATTTTTATTTATTTATTTTAAAATTTTTATTGTGTTACGTTGTTTTCTTTTCCTTTTGATCCTGACATTTGTCATGTTGGAAAAGTGTTTTGCTTCACACATCCTGAATCTGGGCAGGCCCTTTGGAGTGTGTGAGAATTCACATTGTTTCCTTGTTCCAACCTCTATAGATCCTTGAAAGCAAAGTAGAACCACACATTTAAATATTACCAATAAAGCAGAATATTAAAGACTTGGTATGGAAAATGAGCACTCCAGGATATAAACAATATGTTCCCAGCATTGTGAAGCTAAACAATAAAGGCGATTATTTTACTAAAGTGAGGACAACTGGTTAGCCTCTGCAACATTCTTCTCTCTTTAATTCCAATGCCTGGAGACAGGCAGTTTAGTGGGACTCTCAGTGGTGAGTACAAGAAGTGTTTTCGGCCTTTGGTGGCGGGGCTGTTTTTACCGTGCCTTTCTTGCCTGGGACTCTTGTTAATTTTTGCGTTAGAGGTGGAGGGTAGAGATGTTCTAGTTCTCTTGACGAGTTCCCAGCGGACTGGGAGTGGACTGGATTCTGGCCAGGGCCATTTATTCTTGAAGAAATTAGAAACCAGTGGGAGATCACTCTGTGTATTCAGAAGGAGTGAGAAATAAACTAGCATGTGACAGGGCATGGAAGTTTATCTTCATCTAGACAAACTTTTATTTTTATAGATCTATAAAGGTGATAAAAATGCAGGCCAGAAGAGCAGGAATGGTTGGTAGTAAAATGAGAGAGAGTGTTTATGTCTATGAGAGACAGAGAGAGAGAGAGAGAAAAAGAAGACAGAAGTTTCTATCCAGCAAAGGTTGTTTTCATGTAGAGTTAGGATTCTCCCCCCTTATTTTCTCTCACAGTTCATTTTTTTTTAAGATTTTATTTATTTATTTATTTGTCAGAGAGAGAGAGAGAGAGAGAGAGCATAAGCAGGCAGAGTGGCAGGCAGAGGCGGAGAGAGAAGCAGGCTTCCTGCCAAGCAAAGAGCCCGATGCGGAACTCGATCCCAGGACCCCGGGATCATGATCTGAGCCAAAGGCAATGGCTTAACTGACTGAGTCACCCAGGCATCCCTCTCACAGTTCTTTAAAAAAAAAAAAAAAAAAAAAAGAATTAAGAAAATTTAAAATATATAAAGCACACAGAAAAGTAGAGTTAGTGATATAATAAACATCCATGTAGCTACCATCCAAATGGGACAAACATTCCAGATACCTGGAGGTAGAAGGAAACACTGATGAGCCAATGAAGATGCCCTAAGGAGAAAGGATCCCGTTAAACACTTTCCTGGCCTAGAGAATGTGAAGCCACCCTGTCAGGCAAGAACTAAGGTATCTCCTTCTTCTCTTCACCGATAAGTCCTTACCTGGTGGGGGGAGAATAAAACAGCAGGTATTAAGTGGGTGAGGAAGACAGGTAGAAAGAACAGACAACAGAAGGCCCCACTTCCTTTACCTGCTGCCAGCTGCCAAGCCTGGGCTGGTGGAGGGGGAGATATACCAGTAAGTGAAAGTTGTGAATTTTTGTTAGCTTAGGAGATTATGCATTGTAATTGCTAACTGTGACTTGAAATGACTGTGGGACTTGTCCATTATTTAAGAGTGAACAGGAAAGCCACGAGACTCACAGAGCTTTCATTCAGGAACAGGGGAGGTGACTTCCACAGAATTCATGTGTGGAAACGGCAGGAGACAAAGCCAAACTGAATTTGACTGTCAGGAGTCATGCTTGTTCTACATACCACATGGAAAGCATTTAACTAAACTGAAGCTGTCCTTCATACTAAAACAAACTATAATTTTAGATGCTACCAGGAAAGAAAAAAAATTGCTATCTATGATACATCAAACTTAAGGCAAGAATCCATGATGAACAAAAAAACAAATCTTAAATAAAGACAGGATCAGTATTACTGATTTTTTCCCTCTTGCCTCAGGCTTCAGTATGTCTTGGTATGGTACTGCCACTGATTTTATTTAAAATTTTGATATTTTGCTCCTCATGGCTTTTTGGTATTAATTAATTTTGTTTAAAAAAATATTCATTAAAATATGTTTATCCTGGGGCACCTGGATGGCTCAGTTGGTTGAACATCCCATTCTTGGTTTCTGTTCAAGTCATGATCTCAGGGTCCCAGGATAGAGCCCTGCTTCTGGCTCTGCACTTCAGTCTGCTTGGAGTTCTCTTTCTCTCTCTCTCTCTCTTCCTCTGCCCCTCCCCCTGCCCGCACACGTGTGCTCTCTTTCTCTCTCAAATGAACAAATAAATATTTTAAAAAAATGTATATAGGGGCACCTGGGTGGCTCAGTTGGTGAAATGGTTTAAGGGTGTGCCTTCTGCTCAGGTCATGATCTTGGGGTCCTGAGATCAAGCCCTGGGTCGGGCTCCCTGCTCAGCAGGGGAGTCTGCTTCTCCCTCTCCCTTTGGCTCTCCCACTGCCCCCCACCACCCCTGCTCATGCTCCAATCTCCATGCCCTCTCTCTTTCTCTCTCAAAGGAATAAATAAATAAATAAACCCTTTAAAAAATTAAAAAATGTACATGTATTTATCTTGATTTTTTAGGTTTTTTTGGCACCCAATTAAAATATTCATCCCAGGCAAGTACTTCACTCACCTTACCCACATCACACAGTTCCTTTGGGAGATAGAAATGGGAGTAGAAAAAAAAATTAAGAAAGTGGAGGAGAAGAAAGACAGGAAGAGGAGAAGGGGAAGAAAAGAAAGAAAGATCTTTTTTGTTTCTTTTCTTGTCCCTGTAATTGCAAATGGGAGAAATAGTTTGATAAATTTCCCTAACAGGGATCTCTTTACAGTTCTTGCTGGGACTGTATCAGCGATGGTCTGATGGATAGCCTCCGATAACACTGATGAGGGGAGCTCTAATCTTTGTGAGAAGACTCCAATTTACTGCCTGGATGACAAAAGTCCACAATAACTGTCTAAATTGGTGCTTTCAACGCTGTTGATATTAAAGTATGAAGCAAAATTCTTGTTGTGTTTATTTCCTCATTCCTGTCATTTAAGGAGATTCCCTGTAGTACCAATGAAAGCATAAAAGGAGATTTATGATACTACGTATAATGGTAATACCTGGTACAGAGCCCTCTGTCATTTTCATCACCCCCCTTAATTTTCACATTTTTTAGTGCTCAAAATGACCACAGGGAGTGGGCAGGGAAGGTACTGCCCCATTTTATGGACAAGGCACCAGCCTCATTTTCCAAATGAGGCTGGCCCGAGTCACATGACAAATTGCTACAGAATGGGAACCAGAACGTTGATCTTTCTACTTCAAAGACAGTGTCTTTCCTGCACAGTGTTGTGTGCCACCAAAGACATGTGGAGACACTTTACGTGGCTGCGTTTGAGGGATTGCAGCTATAATCGGAGCTGGTTAGCAGCTGATCTCCCTGAGGCTATATCCAGGCTCCTAATGCTGTTTCATATTAAACAGGTCTGAGAGTGAGTCACTTGGCTGGCACAAACCAGTAAAGGGATTGCTTCAGCCCTGCTTGGAAACTCAAGTCCTCCCTTTGCCTGGGGGTAGCGAACTTACTGCAAACCTCCGCTGTAATATTGCAGCAGCTCTGGGCTGACTTTGTGTTTCACTTACATGGTTTCAGGCTTCATTTAGCATTCATCCATTTTCCCCTTCCATGCTTACAAGATTTGGTACTGAGTTCTCTCTCTCTTTTTTTTTTTTTAAAGACTCTATTTGTTTACTTGACAGAGAGAGAGATCACAAGCAGGCAGAGAGGCAGGCAGAGAGAGAGGGGGAAGCAGGCTCCCCGCAGAGCAGAGAGCCCGATGCGGGACTCGATCCCAGGACCCTGGAATCATGACCTGAGCTGAAGGCAGAGGCTTTAACCCACTGAGCCACCCAGGCGCCCCGGTACTGAGTTCTTTTATGCTAACACCTCAGTCTACACATGTTTTCCTTTGTTTAGGTGATACTGGAGTAGAAAAGAAGATGCGTGCTGCCCAGAGAGCTCTCCGTCAAACAAGCAAAAAGGAAGCCCTCAGGAAGCCCAAGCGGGCCACACTGCCTGACACTCTGGTGAGCATGGGAGGTGATAGAATTCTGATAAGGTTGAGGAGGGAATTTGGATTTTTTGCTTCTTCTTGTCCAGCACTGAGGCATAGGTTGCTCTTGGTCATTGATCTGGGACCTAAACCACCCCCCCACAAGCTCCGGTGGAGAGAACATCTGGCTATACTTGAGCTAGTGGCCTCCCTTTCACTTGTCACCCCAAGCCCTGTATAGCCATAGGACGCAGCACTTGCAAGGTCTTATTGTGTTACTTTATGTTAAATGTCTGTTTTCCTGTTTGACTCTTAGCATCTGGAGGGCAGGGACCATGTCTTATTTTGTAATCTCTAAAAAGTTGGGTCACCTTGCAAGCAGTTTTATCATTGTGTGGCCTCCAAGAGTAAAACACGATCCCAATCACAAGGAAGTTCATAAAGTCTCGAAGGGAGCATGGGCAGAAATTACAATCTCTCTCTCTCTCTCCCCATGCTGTTCTGGCCTTTAATGATCCATCTCCCCAAGTCCACAAGTCATTAACCCACCTGCTCCCAATTTTCTCACCACTTCAACTCCATCCTCATCACGTGTTTTCTCTATCTCTCCATTTCCCTCTCTTCCAGATCTCTGCTCTCTACTCTTTTAGTCATCTGTTGCTCAATTCTTTATCATATGGCCTCTCTTGATGTCTTCCAGTTTTCTTTTCTACCCATTCTCCTGATCAGCACGATAAGGCTCCACAAATTTAATATGTGAGTTCCTTAAAGGGGCGAGGAGTGCTGGTAGAAGGACAGAAGGTGGTTGTGAATATCTCTACATTAATACATTTGTCCTTATCTCCTCAGCACCTAACTCTGCATTTAGCACGTATTAGGTTTTCAGTACATGATCCATGAATGAATGAAGAATTATTAGACTTTACCCATATGTATCATCAGAGCTGTTTATGAGTGCCACACCTTTCAAAAGGAGACGGGCAGATCAATAGTTTTTGTCTTACAACATTTTGGCCCTTTTAAACCTGCAGGCAGAGGTGGCAGGCTCTCTGTACCCATCTTCTATCAGGGAGGGGTAATTCCTCCCAAGCTCTCTTATGCCTGGGTACCCAAGTCACAGATGCCAGGTAGAAAGCCTTGCCCTTGTGTGTCTGCCAGGTGCATGGGCCCTGCTTCATACCTTGATTCTGCCAGCCTAAGGCTGGGCTCATGCTCTTATCCTTCCTGTGCCTCAGTGAACAGAAGGCCTCAATGTGTCTCATTTATCCAGAACAACTTACTCTGCCGATCTAGTTCTTTTGGGTGGGCTCTTTCCCATGACCCCTCAACACCTGTTGTAACTGGGCTGTAACTGGGCTGAGTCTGCTACATTTGGCTCAGATTTTTGTCTTTTGGCATTGATCCCTTATTGGGTCCTCCTTTTCCCTCATCTCTAGCTTTTTTGCGCTCCATTCCTATTCCTTCTTACAATCTCCTAGCAACCATTTGCGTAACTCTTACTGGATGCAAACTTTGACAGTCGTGTCCTCATAACATTCTTGGTATCTGCTTTAGAGAGCAATGGCTCAAAGCAAAGAAGGAAGAGGGAAAGTTGCCTGCCATCCCAACAGCAAGGCCTACCTATTATGGACAAGGCTTCCTGCAGAGATGTGATTTAAATGGCTTTTTATCATTTGATGTTAAGATCTATTTCTACATTATGATAAAGGAAGAAAAGTGATACAAGATAGATGGAGAGTTGGGTTGAAATGGAGATAATTCCATGAAAACATTATTACAATTCTTTGAGAAGGCATCAGGATAGGGCTGATAGAAAACACATTTGTTGGATAATAAAGTTTTAAATTGTTCCCAGATAGGATTTTCTAAGTTTTACTGCCCCACCACTGCTCAAAATCCGACTGGGATGTGGTGTTAGCATCTTGGAATCTATCAGAATCCAAGTAGAGTTTCCGTATAGGCATCTGATGTGCTTTTGTTCAGACCTGTTAGTCATTAAATGTTAGCCAGCACCTGGGAAAATCTTAAGATTATCTGGATAATGTGAACACTGGTAGAAGTGTTATTTTATTAATATTTATTTTATACAGAGTGCTGTTCATTATTTTTAGTGTTTCTTCATTTACAGATAAGCTTGTCTATTCTCAGGTGTTGCCTTCTCTGACTGGATCAATGGAAGACAGTGGTTTAATGAGCAGCACCTAAGAAGGTGAGCTAGAGCAGATGGGAGATAGGTTAGAACAGAATCGAGGAAACCATGGCTTAGTACTCTAAATGAGGCAAAGAGTAGTTGTTTTGTTTGTTTTTCTTAAAAGAGAGAATAGAAAATGGTCTGGTAATGGTTTTTCATGGGGTATTAGAATTTAGGTTGGCAGAGTTGAAACAGTTGTTGGTAATCATCACATCCAAGGCAAAGCAAAAGGAGTGGATGGTGAAGGGGAAAGGAGGTGGAGGTCACCTGCAACCTTGGCAGGACTGGGGAGAAGAGATTCACTGAGCTCTAGCGAATGTGGAACGAGTGACCAAGAGAAGGACAGATGAAAACCATGAGCACAACAAAGGGTGGAGAGTTTTTATAACTAAATGAAGAATAAAGGTGTAGATATGGTAATGTGGAGCCAGAAGAGTAACCAGGACCCTTTTTCCATAGCTCTGGGATACATCAAGAATCGAAGAATATGCATCGGTAGCTAAGGGGGCTGCAGGAAAGGCAGGGTCCTTCAGTAAGAGTCATGTTTCAGTTAAGGCAGGGAGAAAGGAGCCCAGTGGGCTCTTAAATCATAGGGAAAGGAGTTTATCAATGGATGAGGGCTTCAGAAGGCCAGCAGAAAGGGTTGGGTTGTGGGCAGGGAAACATAAGAGGCTAGCCAAGGGGAAAATGGAGATGATGGTACCAGGGAAAGACAGGCCATAGGAAGGGCCGGCATTCAGGGTGGGCATAAACCATGCTAATGGTGGAGAGGTCACAGGGCATGAGAACTAATCTAGAGAGTCTCTCTGGGCCTCCAGCATAAGGGATTTCTAAGTCTCTGGAGAGAGGGTGCCAGGCGGTATCCAAGAGTAGGTGCTGTCTACCCTCATGATCTAGTCAGCAACAAGAGGCCTCTGCCTGGAGCTGGAAAGGGATACAACATGCAACATGCTGTAAGGTCGTTTTGTTCTTCAGCATGAGCCATCCTCAAGTAAGGAAGGTAGAACTGGTAGACCTGGGTAAGTACCAAGTAGACAGCTTTGCGCATTCCCAGTGACTTCTCCACCCAGGCCTTGGTTTTTACACGTTCTCAACATTGTGTCCCCCTAAGTGAATTCTCATGGGTTCTTCCCAGACCTGGGGGCTTCCTCTTGGAAAATGCAGCAGCTTGTCCTTAATTTGCTCTCTTTCAGGTAACAGACTGGTCCTCCCTCAGCTCTCTCTCTCTCTCTCTCTCTCTCCCTGAACTCCTAGCTCAAAGATATCTTTCTCCCTTCTCTCTAGGAGGACAAACACAAAGCAGCTCTTTGTTTTGGACTTGAAAAACTCCCCGTTTCTTTTTACCTAATTAGAAGGAAGTATTTTTCCATTCACTTCATTTCTTACTGGAATTTGCTAACTGGAGTTGAGTAGCTTAGTTTGCATGTAAGGTTTGTTCATTAATTAACAGCCTCCACTTCTTATCAGGACTTAATATCTAACCGAGCACTGACTAAACCAGAAAGAGGGCTCAAAATTGCTGGTAGGTTCTGCTGTGATGGGACAGGGCCTTCGAGGTGGTGTATCAGCTCTGTTTTCTCTGCTGGAGGCTATTCTGATATATATCTATATCTCTATCTATATCTCTATATATCGATCTCCAAGGCATATACCCTGAAATGTCTGGGGATCCTAACACTAACCACTTGGCCCATTCCTCATAATGATGAAATAAGATAAATGACTCAAGATTCTAAGGGAGAGAAAAAATTCAAAAGAGGTTGTTTTAAAAAAAATTTTTCCCCAATAAGTCCTTTTCATTTTCTACTCTAGAAAACACTAAATAATTGCTAGCTATTGTCTCACTGGTTTCTCTCCTATCTGGTTGTGATAGGCAGAATTTTGGTTCCAGGGTTTTTGCTCCCTCATAATACGCTTGTGCTTATGCTATATTAATTGGCAAAAGAGGCTTTGTAGATGTAATTAAGGTTACTAATCAATTGGCCATAAAATAGGGAGATTATGTGAGTGGATCCAATGTAATTATGTGAGCCCTTCAAAGCTGAGAGCAGAAGAGAAAGGCAGAGAGACCCTGAGTGTGAGAAGGATTTGATGTTCTGTTGCTGGATCTGAGCTAGGGGGAAAGTGTGCAAGGACCAGAGGGAGGTCTTTTGGAGTTAAGGGCAGCCCCTAGTGGACAATCAGCAAGCAAGCAGAGACGTCACTCCTATAACAGCAAGGAACTGGATTTTGCCGACAACCTGAATGAACTTGAAGCAGATTGTGCCCCAGAGCCTCCAGAAAGGAATGCAGCCCTGCTCACACTTAGACTTGGACCTGGTGAGACCCTAAACAGAGAACTCCATTGGCCTCTGCTGTACCTGAACTTCTGACCTACAGAAACTGGGAGGCAGTAAATATGGGTTCTAGCCTTCAAAGTTTACAGTGATCTGTGGCAGTAATAGAATGTGGTTACATGGGCTTTCTGTTTTTTTTTTTTTTCCCCCCAGAAGGTGTGAGCAGCAGAGACCCTCCTTTCTTAGGAGGAACAGATGAAGCAAGGGTCTTTATGGCAAGGTTCTATGGGCAAACTTGGTCACTGTGTTCAAATGGGTGAGGTGGCTTGGCCTCTTGTTTTATAATCTAAATCTGTGCAGTTCAATGTGGTAGTCACTAGCCACAGATGGTTTAAATTGAAAATTAAATAAATTGAAATTAAATAAAAATTCTGTTCCTCAGTTTATTAGCTACGTTTTAAGTGTTCAACATCCATATGTGACTAATGGCTACTGAATTGGAAAGCACAGACAGAATATTTCCTTTTTGTAGAAACTTCTATTGGATGGTTCTGGTTTAGATGAGTAACAGTGATGACATTCGATTGCAATTTTCTCATTTGGAGCACTGAGAGGTAGGATTCCCCTACTCTCTAGTAGAACTCTTACAAAGCAGAATGCATGCAAATTTCTTCCACCTGAAGCAAGAAATGAATTTTGTGAAAACTTTTATGTTTCTACTTTCTTCCCTTATCACTTGTATAAATTACCTCTGGGGGACAGAAACCCTGGACTTATAATAGAACACTCTGGGAATACCAGAGACAGGGTATCAGTCCTCACATTTTCCCAGATGAAGGTCGGGTTACAATGTGGTAAATGGCGTGGGGAGCTTGGGTGGCTCAGTCGGTTAAGTGTCTGCCCTTAGCTCAGGTCATGATCCTAAGGTCCTGATTAAGCCCCACATCAGGTTCCTTGTTTAGCAGGGGTCTGCTTCCCCCTCTCCCTCTGTCCTCTCTCTCTCCCTTAAGTAAATACATTTTTAAAAACCTTAAAAAATGGTAAATGGCCAAGAAGTCCCCTGGCCTGTGCTTCAGGATTCTCCGAGGGTATCCTGCTACGGTACGACAAATGTAGCTGCTGGGGTAGGCCACTAAGGTTATCCCTGAAGTAAAACAACCCCAAATAGGTTATAGCTGTTAGACTTGACCCTTTATGTTGGTTTTCAATGCTCCAAAGTGACACTAACCTATAAGAGCAAAAAGAGGCTTTTCTCTCATGAGACTGAAGCATTTAACCTCTGGATCCGACTTCTGCCTCAGGCTCAAACAACAAAAGTTGAGCCATAAGACTTCCTGGTCCAACTCTCTTGTAACTTGTTGTGGACTAAAGCTTGCAGGTGAAGACATTGGAGAGGTATGGCACAGACACAGGAAAGAGTGGCCCTGGGGTTAGAAGAGCCAAGTCTGAATCCTGCATCCATATTGCTGTGTTACCCTGAGCTGGTTAATGAAACTCTCCGAGTCTTAACTTTTTTCATTTGTGGAAACAGTCGGAGGATAACCATCTTTGATTCTTTGGGTTGTTGCAAGGTTGTCGTGTGGATTAATGGAGAGAGAAACACGGATTGTCTGGCACACTCGAGTTGCTCAGGGAACAGTAGCTAATGTTGTCTTCTACACATGTGTCAGCCCCAGGTCATATCGGGGAAGACCAGTCACATGTGTGGTCTTGCCGCCATTCTCACCTCAGTCACCGTTCCTAGGGCCATACCTTCAACCCAGTCATTTCAACAGTTACACTTACCATAAAAAAGAAAAAATTTCAAATGTCCCGCTCTCTCACCTCTACCCAATATATCCTTTTGAACATCAGATACTCTTTGATTCCTGCCTGTCACCAATAGCTCTAATCCATGATTTTACAAAGACAGAAGCAACCAGAAAAGAACTTCCACCATCGCCTACCACCACACCTACATACTTTCTGGCATAGACTTCGCCTTACTTCCTGCTTACAGGTGAGTTGCTTGTGCTTCTTTGTAATGCCTTATAGAGCCATGACCACCTCTGCACTGGATCCAGCCCCACTTCCCTACTGTAGAACCTCATTCCTGCAATTGTTCATCTCTCCTGCACCATTAATTTTTCCCTTTTCACTGGATCATTTCCATTGCATCAGAAAGATTACAATATTTCTCATACATAAAAAATCCTTCCTAGACCCCTGTCCTTCTTTAACTGGTGATTTTTTTTCTCTGCTGCCCCTTGTAGTTGTCTTCCACTGCTATTTTCTCATCTCCCTGAATTCTAATACTAGAGCATCTCAGGGTTTAGTCCTCAGAACTCCTCTCTTACCTGTCTATGCTTGCCCCCAAGAGGATCAACAAACTTCCATGACTTTAAATAACTTCCCTATGCTGCAGATGTCTATGCTGCCTGACTCTCTCCCCTGAACTATAGACTCTTACATCTCATTGCCTAGTGAACATCTCCACTGAATATCTAATAAACATCTTAAACTTCATATGTTCAAAAATGAACTGTTGATTTTCAGCTCCCAGCCTCAAAATCTGCTCTTCCCTGACTCATAAATGAAATTCCATTCTTCCATTTGCGCTTGCTAAAAATCTTGGTTTTACCTTGATCCCTCTTTTCCTACCACACACCTTACCTAGTCCATCAAAAAGCAAAGGGAGAGGCACCTGGGTGGCTCAGTCAGTTAGGTGTCTGACTCAGCTGATCTCAGCTCAGGTCTTATTTCAGGGTCATGAGTTCAAGGCCTGCTGGGCTCCCTGCTGGGCATGGAGCACGTAAAGGGAGATTCGAGGAGGGGAAGTTGGCAGCAGAGTAGGAGGACTCTAGACTCGCCTGCTCCCGCAAATACAACTAGATAACTACCAAATAATCCTAAATACCCCCAAAATTAAAAAAAAAAACCAAAACCCTAAGGACTGGCACAATAAACTCTACAGCTAAAGGTAGAGAAGAGGCCACATTGAAGAAGGTAGACAATAATCTAAAGTGATATCCTAGTTGTGTAAACTAAAGCATAAGATTGGTATGATATATATATGTGCTAGATATGTCAGCTATGTTTTCTGATATGCTATGCCTATAGACTCTGCTGAATGGTTGCCCTTCACTCACCTGTCACAACTCAACTAATGTTGAAGTGTGCAACTAAAAAAAAAAAATTGGATCAGGAAGGGGCAAGATGGCGGAGAAGTAGCAGCTGAGA
>PISX010011313.1:43611-64810 GCA_004024625.1 Mellivora capensis | reverse complement strand
TTTTTCAGAGTCCATAGTCTCTCATGGTTCATCTCCCCCCCAATTTCCCTCAACTCCCTTCTCCTCTCCATCTCCCCATGTCCTCCGTGTTATTTGTTATGCTCCGCAAATAAGTGAAACCATATGATAATTGACTCTCTCTGCTTGACTTATTTCACTCAGCATAATCTCTTCCAGTCCAGTCCATGTTGCTACAAAAGTTGGGTATTCATCCTTTCTGATGGAGGCATAATACTCCATAGTGTATATGGACCACATCTTCCTTATCCATTCATCCATGGAAGGGCATCTTGGTTCTTTCCACAGTTTGGCGACCGTGGCCATGGTTAGTTTTTTAAATGCAAATTAAATTATGTCCCTTTCTTTCTTAAAATTCTCCAGTGACTTCCTATCCTAGCAAGAATAAAATCCAAACTCCTTACTTTCCTTCAAAATCTTCTGCCCTGAACTCTTTTTCAGGCATGTTATCATATTGATCTTTTTCTTGAATATGGAATTTCCTTCTCACATTATGGCCCTTGTTCTTGCTTTTTTCTCTGGAAAAAAGCTTTTCTCTGGAGCACCCTTCCCCAGATCTTTCCAGAGCTAACAATTACTCGTCATTTAGTTTTCAACTTAAACATTACCTGTTTAGTGAAGCTTTCCCTGACCACCTATTATGATGGTCCCCAGCTCATTGTCAATATGTATCTTTTTATTCTTTTTATTTCACTTCTAATGTTTGTCTTCATCTGAGATAATCTTATTTTTTCATTTGTCTCTGTCCATTAGAATGCAGGTTTTGTGCAAACAGGGTTCTTGCTTGTCTTGCACACCAGTCTTGCATGCCTGGCACATGCTGAGGAGTCAAAAACATGTTTCAAATGAACCAACTCTAGTCTTTCCATGCCTTAGGCCTGATTCTCATTGCAGCTCATTTCACCTTTTCCTGTCTTGATATCATTGCTTATTTCCTTTAAGATAAGTCTTTGACTTTTTTTTTTTCCTGGTACAATCTTGGCATTTCATGGTTTATAGTCTCCTTTTTAACGTGGTCATGGGTTGTTTCCATCAGCAACTCTCCTGTTTCACTCTGGTTTTGAGCCTTTTCTTATGAGGATCCTTTCATAGAGACATTCCAGCAAGTTACCTCTTTATTAGGGAGCCAGAGGTTAAGATAATGGCTCTCATCTTATGGTTCCACAGAACATTATAATGTCAAGGAGACCTCTCAGGGGTTGCTACAAGGATGTGCAACAAGTTAGTTAATGAGAGAGGATGCTGTCTTCTTCCTCCTAGTTTTTAACTAAAACAGTGTTTATGTTTTGAGAGTCTACATATTCCTGTTTAAAAAAAGTGATTTGTTTAGAAAACCATTATCCAGGCCCATTCTTTTCAAAGTTCCTATGACTGAAGTATTTGCAGTGTATGCTAAAATGTCATTATTTATTCTCAAGCAATTTATTTCTTAGTATAACTTTGCCATAGGTTTTTAAAATAATTACCTAATCAAATGAATATTTGTTGTTAGACAACATTTAAATGAAATTTATCCTTTGTATTTATATTCAAAGAAATTGAGAAAAAAAAACTTTACTAAGTTTGTGACATATTTACAGATTTCATTAACCGTTAAATCATGTCATCGCGCCTAGTTATTTACATGTATATCATACACGTGTAGTTCAGGATCTATCTGCTCAAGAGTTCAGGGTAAGTGGTCCAATCTTGATTCTCTAGGGAATCAGAGGACCCATATAGCAGTCTTTTCTTCAAGGCTTCTGTTTTTGATATTCATGCTCCTGTGTGAGTTCCTTGGCAATTCTTGCTAATTGTGAATACCCCTAGAACTTTTGTATTTACTCAGTGCCTAATCATGGCCATACACTTGTTTTTTACCCTTAATACCTGGCTATGCACACTATTCTCTGCTTCTACAACTGTGATGCTGTCTAGCCACTATGGTTTTCTAAGTGAGAGATCAGCTCATCTCCCTGTGGAAAACAACAATTTCCCTGTTATTGGGATAGGTAATTCATTTGCCCTGTGTATTTCTGGCAGAAAAGATTAGCTCCTGGGGAAGAAACATGAAAGCAAGTCCTCCAGGGAAAACCAAACAGATGCTTTCCCAGTTATCATTTTAACTGTTGGCTCAAGCAGACCCTCACTCATAACCTAATTGTACTGATAACAATAATTATCATAACCTATTGAAGACTCAGTGTGCCAGACGATTTGCTATGTATGTTACATACATTATTTCATTTCGTTCTCAAACAACTCTCTGAGGACATTACATTATTGTCAACCTTATTTTGCACATTAAGATCATAAACAGGGTTAAGTGACTTGGCCTTGATCATGCAATTGGTGAAATTAGAGCCAGGATTCCAATACAGATGGTGGCTCCACAGTCCACACTCTTCTCAAAAATTCTCTCTTGGAGTGCATTCCTTTTGACAATGTCCTGAGCCTTCCTTTCCTGCAGGTCTATGGCTTATATGTCTTCAAGTGTTATATTTAAATTATTTCCTGTGTGTTTATTGTGGGTCAATTTTTCTTTGTAAACAGAGAATCCAGATGATACTTACAAGAAAATAGTGCTCAGAATGATGGAGAATGTTGGTGTGTTGGATGACAGTTAATCACAGGAAATATCTATTGACCACATGCCAAGCATTGTGCTAAGTCCACACAAATTTGTAGAGATTCTTCCAGCAATACTGAGAAATAAATGCTAGTATATTTATTTTAAAAATTAGGAAATTAAGCCTACAGAGGCTAAGTGACTTATTCAAGCTCACAGAAATAGTAGGTACAAATGAAATTTTACATATGTCTGTTCATATCCCAAGTTCATATTATTTTCACTATATCAGACGGGTATCTGGAAAAGATGTCATTGAAGAAATATTAGAAATTATGGAAAACCCAGTAGATGGAATCTGGAAATAGCTAAAATAACAATAATGTCAATAGCAACCAAAGATATTGTGGAGAGAAGAACAGGTATCTGCTGCTTTTCTGGGAAACTGACCGTCCTTACTTTGTTCCTTGCTAGGGATGGGCAGGGATGATTAGTGAGGATACCTTACCATATCTGTTTGTTGTGTATTTTTGTTTTACTTATTATTTCCCTAGTATAATGCATCTTACTGAATCCTCTTAAAGATGTTTACAAAATACGGAATCTGTCTCTCAATTCACTAAACATAGTAGGCTCAGTTGCAGGATTTTCACAGGATACAAAGC
Organism: Mellivora capensis; assembly: GCA_004024625.1. Lineage (NCBI taxonomy): Eukaryota > Metazoa > Chordata > Mammalia > Carnivora > Mustelidae > Mellivora > Mellivora capensis. Next base: position 61,579 of record PISX010011313.1, on the reverse strand, counting down.
ATAGAACAGAAATAAATGTAATGCTTTGGAGCCAGAAGTATCCAAAGTTAAAATTCTGCTTCTTCTTTATGTGTAACCCAAGGCGGGATACCTAATGCCTTAGAATCCCAATTTTCCCATTTGTAAAATAAGATATCTACCTCATTCCTGTGGTGATTAAATGAGGTAGCTCAGCATGACATTTAGAATATAGAAGGAATAGATTAAATACTTTTCATTTCCTTCTTTTTACAGAGAATACAATACATAAAGAAAATAAGACAACTCAAAAAATCATTGTGATAGTTTATAAGAAAGGTAAAAATATCATGCCTCAGTTTTCTATGAAGTAAGGTATATACAGATAAATGGAAAAAAATTAAATTAAGACTTGGAAGGGGAAAAAAGTAAAGTTACTCTGATAGAAACCCTAACAGTGATTGCCTCCAAGTCAGAAGAACTTGCTGGAAAGAGGCACAAGGGAATTTTCTGGTTTGGTAGAAATATTCTATACCTCAGTTGAGGTTATGGATGCCTGAGTCAAAACTCCTTAATCTGAATACCTAGAATCCATACATATTCTTTATGTAACTATAACAATTTTTTTTTAAAAAATTAAATTTTATTTTTTCAGTGTTCCAAGATTCACTGTTTATGCACCACACCCAGTGCTCCATACAATAAGTGCCCTCCTTAATAGCCAACCCCCCACCTCTCCCCACCAAAACCTTGAATTTTTAAAAGTGTACAGGTCTATGAAGATTTTAAAAGGAAAAGAAATGTAAGCCCAGTTGAGAAGGTAAGGAAAGTCTCATTTGAAACGTTCATGTAGAAAATAGAATGACTGAGGGTTAAACAGAAGTGGTGGAGAGAGCATTTCGGGTAAGAGGAAAACAGTGGGGACATGAAGGTGGAAGAGTAGCAGGGAGGAAGTGCTGTGGGATATGGTTGAAGTGGTGCTAGGGGCCAGGTTGTACAAGATCTTACATACCAGTCAGAGGTTTTACTTAATTTGTTAGGTGAAGGAGGGGCCACAGGAAGGTTTCAGTGTAGAAGACTGGAATGCCTAAAGCAGTGCTTTAGAAAAAATATTCTGGCAACTACCTGCCAACTAAATTGAAGTCAGAGAAAACAGATACTATGATACTTGGAGACAGGTGGAATACTATATAGAGGAATCTATATCATGCTATTTAGGAGGGAATAAAGTGCTTCTCATGGTGCACAGGTCCTTTTTCTTTCTTTTCTTTCTTTCTTTTTTGGTAGGTAAAGCTATCAACTATTTCCTTTATATTATTTATCCCATTCCAGTTTGTGGGATAGCAAGTATATCCATGGCTCTAGATGGTTCCATTCAACAGTACCGATATATGTCTATTTTTAAAATTGAAAAAGAAAAAAATAAATTTTCCAGCATGTGGTGATACAGAGGTGTTACTAGAAGTCCAGCTGGGTGACTGCCAAGAGATCTTATAAGGTAGTATTTTTTCCTGATAAAGTTGCTGTACATCAGAGTTTGGGCAATACATACTTACATAAAATTGAAAAAAATGAGTTTATAAGAAGTGATCAGATTTGAGTATCCTGACTCATGCTAACTAATTTTATAGAAAATTTATGTATAAAAGATACCACTTTAATTAACAAGAAAAATAAAGCTGAGAATACAGCCCAGAGAGGAAACTATTGATTGAGTAGGAGGAAGGGATAGGGAATTTTTAGGATTCTCCTAGGTAATGAAAGCACACTATGGAAACTGAAGGTACCATTCTCCTTATAGCTAATTGCACAAATGTTTTTTTATTATTCCCCCTCCTCCCCACTCCTGTATACTTTAGGTCCATCTCAAACTTTAATAAGAAACTAGTGGTATGGAAATAAGAATTGTGCCAAATCCATTCTAGACTGCCATCTTTGGTGGCAGCCATATCCAGTGTGGAAAGGTATTAATTTTAGGGTTATTTTCTAATGTCCTGTGCCAGTGATGTGGGCAGTGAGAGCAGAAGCTTTCCCCCAAGAGCCAGTGGCAATAGTACTGTCTTGATTAGTTTTGCTGTGTGAATTTTTTTCATGTTATCTCTGCCTGCAGAGATACTGCTCACCCATGAGGCTGTCTGTCTGTATGTAGCTATGCCTCTGTATGTAGGAGATAGTGAAATGTAAGTAAGTAAAGAAAGAGCTAAATAATTTCTTTGTAGGTGAGCCTGGGTAGCTCAGTTGGTTAAGTGTCTGGCTTATGGTTTGGCTCAAGTCATGATCTCAGGATCCTAGGATCAAGCCCCTTGTCAGGCTCCATGCTCATCGTGGAGTCCGCTTGAGACATTTTCTCTTTCTCCCTCTGCCCTTCTCCTCCCCCTTCTCTCTCACAAATAAATATGTAAATCTTTAAAAAAAAGAATTTCTCCATGCAATACATATTGCATGGAGCACTGGGTATTGTACATAAGTAATCTTGGAACACTGCACCAAAAACTAATGATGTATCATTTTTTTCCTTCCCTACCCCCCAAACCCCCGACTCTGCCTCTCAAATTCCTCATATCGGGGAGATCATATGATGATTGTATTTCTCTGATTGACTTCCTTCACTCAGCATAATACCCTCTAGTTCCATCTATAACGTTGCAAATGGCAAGATTTCATTTCTTTTGATGGCTGCATAGTATTCCATTGTATATATATACAACATCTTCTTTATCAATTTATCATTGATGGACATCTAGGTTCTTTCCATAGTTTCGCTATTGTGAACATTGCTGCTATAAACATTCAGGTGCACATGCCCCTTCAGATCATTACATTTGTAGATGGGTTTGGGAGGGAGACAAACCATAAGATACTCTTAATCTTACAAAATAGACTCAGGGTTGCCAGGGGAAGATGGGGTGTGGAAAGGGTGGTTGGGTTGTGTACACTGGGAAGGGTATGTGAGATGGTGTGTGCTGTGAAGTGTGTAAACCTGAAGATTCACAAACCTGTACCCCTAGGGCAAATGATACATTATATGTTAATAAAAATAACTAATAAAAAATCAAGAAAACCTCACTAATCATGTATTTTATGGTGACTAACATAACACAATAAAAAAAAAGAATTTCTCTGTAATACCTAGATTACTTTTTTACCTACAAAGAAATCAGGAACTTGTTCAGATTTAAAACTTGAATAAATTTTAGAGAGTATTATAATTCTTACCACAGTTGCTAGAAAGTGGGTTTTACCTGGGTAAGGGACCATACCATATCTTCATCTTTATCTTCCCCCTTGCCCAATGCAGTGCTGAGCATTAGCACATACTCAATAAATGTATTTTGAATGAATGAACCATCTGGTTCCTTCATGGCAAGTACCTGGCAAAATATATTGCCAGGCCAGGTCTAATCCCTCCAACATGAAGAGCCTTTTCAGCATATTTTATATATGACTTCGAATTCTTCTCAACACAAAATCACCTGAAGGTGTCATGAACATGAAATAATTTGCTATTTCTTAAATCTACCATTGTCCATCAAGATGAGAATACTGAGATTTAAAATGTTAAATATTTTAAGAAGGAGCTCAAGGCTGGTTAGTGGCTGAACCAGGATTAAAATTTAAACTTTATATTCCTAGACTAGTTTTCCACTTTTTCACACAGCATAATTATTTTTACTGGGTCTGCGTAGTCAAGTTTTTGTTTTTGTTTTTGAAATGGAACAATCTTAATATAGGCAAAGAACTAAGTGAAAAAGAGGTCAGGAGGCCATGTCTTTTAAGTAAAATGAGGTATTTAAGAAGTTAAAATGTTCCAGTGTGGTGGTGGTGTATCAATATGAAAATTTTCACAAGGCAGGCATTAAAGGGAAATCTCATTAATTCAAAACACTGAATTGTTTATCCTTGGTCCAGTAATAGGAAAGTTTATTATAGTAACAGCCATATTTTTTTTCTTTTGCTAATTTAAATATCTAAACCAACATGTCAAAGAAAATAGTACTTTCAAGTGCTCTTACAATTTTTACCACATTTATAATTACCCTTCTCAGTAAGTTGATAGTATTTTCATGATAACCATGCTTATTCAACGTGGTCTTGACTATGGACTGGAGAGGTGATAGACACTTGAGGTAAGTTGAGCTAGTTATTGAGGTTCTTGGAAGGGTGATCTCTGAAAAAAAGTTGGAAGTTGTATAGTAGAAAGAAAGCTCTTAAAACATCCTAGTGGATTCTCTAGGAGTGTCTATTTCTCTCCCCTCCCTGAAACTTAGTTGTTTAGTTATTATTATTTTTCTTTGAATTACATGGTATCATTAACAATTCATTTTTCTCCTTAAAATTCCCTGAATTTCATTACTTATTTCTCTCTAAACACTTAAAAACTAAATCATACACCTAAAAACCTGTTGGCTTTTATTTCCTCCATTTTATGTTTCTAATCATTTACTTTTTTTTTTTAAGATTTATTTATTTTAGAGTGTGTGTCCAAGCATGGGGTGGGGCAGAGGAAGAGGGAGAGAATCTCAAGCAGACTCCCCATTGAGCATGGAGCCTGATCCAGGGCTCATCCCACAACTCTGAGATCATGACCTGAGCCAAAATTAAGAATCAGATGCCTAACTAACTGAACCTGCAGGCACCCCATCGTCAACCTCACTTCTTAATGTGGACTTTCCTGGAAACAATCTCTGGGCCCATTTCATATATGAACCCACTTCCTTGCTAGTACCATCTGGTCTTGTGGTCTTAAGTACCATTTAATTCCAAAATTAAACATGTACTCCCAGACTCTTCCCTGACCTCCAGACTCAGAAATCAAAATCCCAATTCATCCACTCAGAAGTCCAACAGTGATATCAAATTTATCATGTCTTTTAAAACCAACTCTTAGCCTAGTTTCCACAGTCTTTCTAGTCCAGTTAGTAGTAACTCTATCTACTTGGTATGATTCTTGCTGCCACTCCTTCAGCCCCACATCTAGTATGTCAAACTCTTTGTGCTTACCTTCAAAATATGCCCCAAATAGGCTGACTTCTCTCAAACTTTTCTTCTTTAACTTTTAGTCCCTTCTACCGTCATCTCTTGCCTTTTTTCTCCAGTTGTCTTTTTCCATCCTTATTTCTGTTCAGGCTATTCTCTGCAAAGCAAAGATGATGATCTAGTAAAAATGAAGTAACATCATGTGAGAAATGAAAGTCAAAGTCTTCACAATGTTGTTTACATGGAATTACATGGCCTACATTACCTCTTTGACTTTATCCTCTACCTAAATCTCTCTTTGTACCTTTCTTCTAGATTTTCTAGCTTTGCTCCTGAACTTGACCTGACATTCTTACACTCAGAAAAGCTGTCATTGTTGTCTCCTCTGCCTGGAATACTCTTTCTCTAGATGAATGGTTTGCTCCCTTCTTCTCAGTGAAGCCTTTAATAACCATCCTATTTATACTGTAACCTTCCCCTATACCTCTGGGATTCCCTATACCACTTTCTTGCTTTTCCATAGCATTTAATTTCTTCTAGCATATTATATATTTTAGGCATTATTTGTCTTCCCACTAAAACTGAAGTTCCACAGGGGCAGGAATTTTGTCTTTTTTTTTCCACTGCTATATCTCAATTGCCTATGACTGAATCACTTGCTGAGGTATTCTGCTGTCAAAGGCTAAAACCTTTCTCCTCTCAGTCCCACTATATTAGCAGATAATTGGAGATCAGATTTTCTTTTCTTTTCTTTTTTTAAAGATTGTATTTATTTGTCAGAAAGAGAGAGCACAAGTAGAAGGAACAGCAGACAGAGGGAAAAGCAGGATCCTCACTGAACAAGGAGCCTGATTCGGGATGGAATCCCAGGACTCTGGGATCAGGACCTGAGCTGAAGGCAGACACTTAGCTGAATGAGCCACCCAGGAGTCTGGAGATCAGATTTTCTATAAATAATTTCATGGCTCAAAATACTTTGGGAAACAGTATGGAAGTTCCTGAAAAAATTAAAATTAAAATACCATATATTCCAGTAATCCACTACTGGATGTTTATCACCCCTCCAAAAAAATTTAATGCAAAATGATATAGGCAGTTTGTGTTTATTGAAGCATTATTTATAATAGCCAAGATATGGAAGTAACCCAAATATCCATTGATAGATGAGCAGATAAGGAAGATGTGGTGTGTGTGTGTGTGTGTGTGTGTGATGAAGTACTACTCAGCCTTGAAAAAGAATGAGATCCTTGCTACTTGCAATTAGATGGATGGGTGTAGAGAGTATTGTGCTAAGTTAAATAAGTCAGAGAAAGTTAAATAACATATGATTTCACTTATATATTGAATATTAAAAAAAATGAAAAAACATACTCTTAAATAGAAAAAAACCCTGGTGGTTGCTAGAGGGAAGGTGGGTGGGTTGGTGGGGAATGGGCGAAATAGATAAAGGAGATAAAGAGAAACTTCCAGTTATAAAATAAACACATAATGGAGATGAAAAGTACAGCATGAGGAATATAGTCAGTACACAGCATTGTATGTGTAGAAGTAGAATTTTTTAACCAAGACATTGTATATCTGAAACAAGTATAACATGTCAGTTATACTTCAATAATGTGTTTAAAGATTTTATTTATTTATTAAAGAGAGACAGCATGAGAGGAGAGTGGGAGAGAGGGAGAAGCAGACTCCTCACTGAGTTTGGAGCCTGGCTCCAGACTAGATCCCAGGATCGTGGGATTGTGACCTGAGCTGAAGGCAGACACTTAACCAGTCGAGACCCCACATGCCATATACTAAAATAATTTAAAAAAAAAAGAATTTATGGGTCAGTTTTATCTAAGTAGCCCACCCTGAAATTGTCTCAATTTAGCTTAGATGGGTAAGTTTATTTTATTGTTAAGAATAACTGGATATGAGTAGAACAGGGGCTTTAGACAGACCTAGGTTCTTATTCTGTTTCTACTTCAACTCATCATTAAGCCTTGTCATTAACTTGTCAACTTGTCATTAAGCCTTTCCAAGATTCAGATTTCCATTCTATAAAATAGGGTTAGAACTATACACTTTTCTGTTATTTGAAGGTTAGGGATTATTTTTAAGGTCTTTCACATTGCTTGTACACATAATAGATATTCATAAGTAAGGTAAATGATGACAGCATTAGTAGTATATTGGAATTTTATTTCCTAGTGATAACTCAGAGTTAAAAACACATGTGTATCCTAAGGTTGTAGTTTTTGAATTAGGGTCCAGGAAGAGTAAAGGGACTCTTGGATCTTAAATGACTAAGTGTATTTTCTGGGCCAGTCTAACTTGATTCAAATCTTATGTTTGCTATTTTCTAGATGAGTGATTTTGGGCAAATTATTTATTCTGAGCCTCTGTTAAAATAACAGGCACCTGCCTCACTGAATTGTTATGAGGATAAAATAAATTATTGTGAATAAAATATTTAGAATGATGCCTGGCATATAGTAAGCATTCATTAGGTATTCACTATTCTTATCACTAATAGAATGCTAGAGATCACATCAGTTTTGCACCTAAGAGTAAAACTACCTTACAGCCCATCATAGGTCCTTAATATTAGTCAGTAAAACTCTATTAATCCTGGTACTTTTAAGTAGCCAATTTTTATAAATAAATATGTATTCCTTTTCCCTATTAAAGATACACTCTAGAGCATATACTGGGTCGCAGCTTGGTGGACCTACTAGTAAATGACTTGCTTTTTCCTTACCAGCTTCATGGAGCTCACGACTTAAAATACATCTCTGGAAGAATTATTACAGATAACTTGTTAGCAGTCTTTGGGGCTACTTGGGAATAATACATTCATGAAATGTTAAGTATAATCATGCCACAGATTCACTATGTTGTACTTCTAGGTAATGGCTATCCCTCACTATGACTTTGTGTGGCCTGAGACATATGTGTTAACTGTTTTTTTGTTTTTTTTTCTCCCTTTACTTTTATCTTATCAGTCCACTAGAATTATCTATTTTGAAGAAACGAGGAACAACAGGCATGGAATAAATTAGCATAAATACAAAAAAACCAAGACGAGATGAGTGTTAATAATAAGGCCTCAGTTGGATTTGACAGTAGATGAAGCAACATCCAGAATATGAAGACATTGAGCTAGGGCATCTCTCCTGTTTCTCAGAAATGAAGGCAGCTCATGTCAGCCATTTACTGGCAGTAGATACCTTCTTGCAGGAAAAAAGTATCAGATGTAGCTAGCATCTTCACACTTGTACTATTTCCTTATGAAAAAAAAATCCATAGCTCTCTTAAGAAATAAAATTAATATTAAATATTCCATTGGCTGAATCCCATGCAGACACTAATGGGAATCTGAAAAGAGTCCTGCTTTTGGAAAGCAATCTTGAATGATTTTTTTTCATTTCATAATATTAAAAAAATAGGATCTGATTCTTATCTCTTTCTCATCTATGAAACTGTCCTTAATTCTTTGAATATAAATTACATATTTAGATAATTTGTGAAAAATTGGACAACATAGCTCAGTTTTCCTAAAAAATTCCTTTTCAAGCTGAATAGGCAACTATAACATAAATGAAAGAATCAACATCTAATATGAACAGCAATGTAATGGTATTATCTGCCAATTCATCTCTAATTTCTTCTAGTCTACAGCTCAACCTTAGTATTTGAAGTTCCTTATTTTTATTTCATTACCATTTATTATCAATAATTATGTATTATAATCAATTAATAATTAAAAATAACAAAGAAGAAACCAGACAGCACTGATTCTCTTTCAGTTTATTATCACTATGATAACCCCAACTTTTACGTTGTACTTCTGCCTAGCCAGAGTTTCTGATTTTTCATCTTTTGATCCTCTGATGGCTTTAGCCCTTCTGAACAAAAGTCAACAAATATCTCTAATTCAGTTTATCTTTTCTCTGATGGACTATTTTTCTAATTGATCAAATAGTCATTTGAATTATCCTTGTTATTCAGAGTTATAGTTAGCTATATTCAATGTCATCTCCTTTTTGTATGAATATAATTTTAATAGTTTTATTGAAGTCATTGGTAAGGATAAAATAATTATCTCTGTTCTAGGAATATTTCCTTCCAAAGAATATTTATGGAATAATCCTTCATACACAATCACCCATTTATGTAACACTAGCTTTTCACCATCAAAACCAAATTAATAAACCTTCATTAAATGTCTCATGAATGGATCAGCTTGCTAATGTGCTGTTAAACTTGTAGTATGTTCCAGTAGGAAAAACTTTTTATCAAACTAGATAATTAGCTATTATAAAAAATTTAGAATACCCCAAATTTCAAATCATAAGTACACTCAGTATTATATTGTATGAGAAACAACCAACAGAGTGAGTTAGGTTGAAGGTGAGTCCTTTTTGGGAGTGCTGAGGATTATTGATTTCAAAGATTTGGAGTGCTATCTTACAAATGAAGGAATCATCTTATTCTGCATTGCCATTAAAGAAAAGAATTAATACCAAGTAGTGACAGACACGTCTCAGTAGAATTATTTCATTATCCCCTGACTTGTTTCATGAAGAATTTCAAAAGATATTAGTATAGATTTCTAAGAATATAAGGGGTAGTAGGCAGGAATGGTACTAAGTTCCTTATCAATCCAACCCCAAAAGTGACATAAAGATTACTTTCTGAGGCTCTTGGAGAAATAAATCAGCCTCAGAATGGAGGTTTTACTAAAAGGTCCACATGTTTCGTTATAACCCTAGTAATCCATGGTTCTATAAAGTATGTCAGCTACTTTTCTTCAATTCCTTCCATTTATTCTTCAAACTCTTACAATCTATACTCCTTATTAGCCTATTTTTCTTACTAAGGTTACTATGTTAAATTGCAATAATGGTTCTGATTTTTCACCCATCCTGTATCTACAGTCTTTGTGATATGATTTTGTAGGTTCTACCACTAAAGAGAAATATATTTCTCTGCCTTTTCATTTGAGGTTTGGCTATGTGGCTTGCTTTGGTTGACAAGATATTAGGAGGCATGATGTGGCATAAAAATCGTAATAATTCCTGTGTTATTGGGTTTACCTACGTTTGCCCCATATTTCCATGAGAATGGCATTCCTGGGCTAGCCTGAGTTCTTGGGGGAAGGAAATGCACATAGAGTAGGACAGAAACATCCTCACTGATCCAAACCTGATCAGTTGATTCACAACAAAGATGGGCTTCCTGAAAATAAACTATTGTTTAAGCTGCTGAAATCTTGCATGACTCATTACATAGTTTTTTTGAACTAGTAGCTAACTGATACAAAAATTAGCACCTAAAAATGGGGTCCTGGCATATTAAATACTTAAAATTTGTGGCATGAGTCTTGGGACTGAAAAGTCAATGATAAACAATTAGAGAGGCTGGATAAAGGACAGCCTACACTATGTAGTGATGAAATTAGTAAAATTGTCTTTTATAATAACGAAAGATAGAAAATGTACCTACCCCCTTGTATTTGGTATAGTACTTTAAGAAAGACCTCAGCTTAGGAAAGTACTGGGCATATTGTAAGCAAAATTTAGAGGGAATATAAGGACCCATGACCTGTTGGGTTGGGAAATAAATATCTCCAATCTCTCCAGGTAACAAAAGAATCTTTAGTTCTGATAAATCCTGAGATTAAAGATAAAATCTGACATAAATAAAGGCCAACTAAAGGTTATAATTATAGGTCTATAGCCAGAGGTTATGAATCTTTGATAAGACCTCTGAAAATTTTAGGTTAATAGTACCTTTTAGAGTCTATTGGTTGGACTAAAGAAGGTTATAGCTGTAACTCTACAGCAGCCTATGTGCCCCCAGTAAATAATTAAGTCTTAGTTTTTTGTCTTACATGGTAGCCACTAGCCATATGTGGCTATTATAATTAAAATTATTTAGATATTTGCTATATAATAGCCATATGTGGCTATTATAATTAAAATTATTTAGATATTTGCTTCATTCATCCTGGTTATGTTTCAATGACTCAATGGTCATGCATAGCTAGTGGTTACCTTACTGCATAATACAGATAAAGTTTTATTTCTGTCACTTTGTGTGCTATTGAACAGTTCTAGTACAGCTTTCTAATAAAAAGTCACTAAATGTTTCAGAGAATTCAATTACTGTATTTGTTATCATTCTGGACTAAAAGATACTGAGACTATTCATGATGTAAGAGGACAATTGGACCCCCAAATTTCTTCAGGCAGGATGTTGTTCAGCCACAAGAAATGCCCTATCTTACAATTTTTTCTTTATAAGTAGCCAGGGTGGTGTGGTGGAAAAGAAGGATGTTTCAGAAGTCAGAGCCATGGAGAAAAATGAGCCATGGAAAACAGTGAGCCATGGAAAACAAGGTACTGGGAGTACACTCTCAAAGAGCAGAACAGTGGCTAATGAAGAAACACTCCCTTCCCTAAGAAGAGGAGAACCAGCAATATTTTTTGCAGTGTAATTTTAGAATTGTAGTGCTCAAATGGCTATCTTCTCTCTCTCTTTTAATGAGAAAGTATTTACTACTCTTATCTTGCTCATGTTTCACCATTGCATGTTGGTTTGCAGAGGGTAGATAACTTACCTTTTCAGATAATATCATCAGATCAAGAGAACTCATATATGAACCTGATGGTAGGTTCAATGAATGGTTGGTTGGAAATTTTGTTGTTCTTGAGATAGTGCTTAGTACGTTTTGTTTGTGAGAGGGATGTTAATAATTGTGTCTGGGAAGGCAGACTGTATTAGGTTATTTCATTAGCTCTAATGCTACACCCTTCCTTGTGTCCAAGTCTTCGCTCTGTGATTTTGGAGTTCCTATAATGAAGGAGTCAGAGTATATTTCCTCTTCCTTTAACTTTGAATTCAGCCATGTTGCTTGCTTTCACAAATGAAATGTTATGGAGTTTAGGGATGCCTGGGTGGCTCAGTTGGTTAAGCCACTGCCTTTGGCTCAGGTCGTGATCCCAGGGTCCTGGGATTGAGTCCCGCATGGGGCTCCTTGCTCAGCAGGGAACCTGCTTCTCTCTATGCCTCTGCCTGCCACTCTGCCTTCTTGTGTTCTCCCGCCCCCAACAAATAAATAAATAAATAAATCTTAAAAAAAAGAGAAATGTTATGGAGTTTAATAAGACCAAATGCTTGAAAGTGCTTGTATGATTGGGTTTATCTTCTTGACCTGTGTTATTGCCATAAATATATTTCTGGACTAACTTGATGGTTCCAGGAAAAGGATAAGCAGATATGGATATCTCCAGCCGATACCAGATTAGATCATTAGATCTTCCAGCAACATGCAGATCAGTGAGAATCAATAATTAATTGTTTTAAGCAACTGATTTGGGGGTAGTTTGTCATATTGTGTTTGTGTGTCAGTTGCAAATGGATAGAGTCATGAATGACCTCTTGTCTATTAAACTCAATAAGCTCTTAAACTTTATCTAAATCTCTCTGCAGCATTTGTTACTCTTGACCATGCCACCTTCTTGTTACATGTTTTCCATGACCCACTTATTTTCCACCTGCTTAACTTTATGGTTGCTCTTTCTCAGCTTTTCTTTGTGAGATTTCTTTCTCTGCTTGTTTTTAAATTCAGGTTCTATACAACTTTAACCTTTTACTGTTTTCATTCTATGTGCTATCATCCTTAGTGATGCATCTGTCTCCTTGACTTAATTGTTTCCTACCAACTTATAATGCTTAGATCTCCGTTCTACCAGAATTTTGCTATGCTCTAGGATATTTAACCATTGATGGACTGCTCAATATGTATGCCTCACTGGATTTGCCTAAATATAAATTCCTTAGTATTAATCATTAAATATGTATCACTTCCTGTATTTCTTAGCTCAGTGGATAGCAGTATCACAGAAATAGTTGCTCAGATTAGGAACATATGTGATCTGAATCTTCTTTCTCTCTCACTCTCCACTTCTAATTAATTGGAAAAATCCTATTAATTCTACCCATTGATATATTTATTTGCATATACTTCACTTAAACATTATAGAGTCTACATATTATAGGTCTCTTTTCTCTTGCTTATGTTTCCAATTTTGTATTTATTCAAGTCATTGTTCTCACTTCTATCAAGGAGATATCTTACATTAAGTTTCTTTGGTGGCAAACAAGAGAAACCATCTCTGGGTAACAGAAGTTAAAATGTGATATATTGGAAAGATATGCAGACATTTAAAGACAGAAGAGTATTTTAAAGAATCAAGCTTAGACAAGCAAATTTCTATCAGTAAGAATTACCCCATAGGTTTGCCTAAACACACTTGCTAGAAATGAAAAACAGTGAGTTATATTTTCCTTTGATTGGCTGAACTTAGGTGTTTCTTTCAGAGTGATTGTCATAGAAGAATGAAATGATGTGAAAATTGGAGTTTCCAATGATTGTCACTTTCTGAGGGCAAAAGAGCTAGAAGTATGATTGCACTAAAACTGTACACAATGAGTTAGTGGTCATTTGCAAGAGGAAATTGAAGTATCATTAGGAAGGCGAAATGGATGCTGGGTGGTCTTAAATAGATAAATGATATATTATCTTTTTCTAAACATTTTTCTTACATTACTGAAAGTTTTTAGTAACTTTTTATGTCTCCCACGGTAAATCCCATATTCTCTACCATAACAAGTATACATTTTCCTCAGCGCTTCTCATGTCCTCAACTTCATAGAACTATATATCATCCTTAACCTCACAGAAAATTATCATCAAAATCATCAGAATAGTCAGATTCTAGTAAGTTGTATTCTTATCTGGTTTAGGGTACCATAGCTCATGCTACCTCTCAGGTCTGCTCCCAGCTATTCTTAGCTAAATCTCTCTGGTCATTCAGAACTCATTTAAAATTTATCTCTTCATAAATCATGTAGTGTGTGTCTCCCATGAACTCATATAGATCCTTATGGTTGTGTCCAGCAGAGGACTTATATTGAGTCTTAGTTGTCTTAGAATAGCTAGATTGATTCCTACTCAACCGTGAATCCCCAGTGACTGACACTGTAGTTGACACATAGTAGGCCTTCATTAAATTTGTGAAAGGTTCAAAAATGTGTTCCTTATTTCATTGATAGATTATTTGGAAGCACCATTAAAATGGTAGTAACATTAACCACATGGCAAAGATGCAAGATAGAAAGGCTTTGAATTAATGAAATCCACCCACTCTGGCCTCATAAATCATACTGCAACATTGTGTTCCAGTTTCCACAGGTGCAATGCTTACATTTAATTGCACTGATCAAACTCTCCTTATGCTGAATTCCTGTATATATCATCCTCTGGGTAGGATCAACTGAGCAGTTTCAAATCCATTTGTTTCAAAATCCCAGGAGGACTCTGTGTTCTTGTGTGACTTTGTGTTACTTCCTGATGACTCATGGAGTATGAGAGCAATGAAAGTAGATGCTGCGTAAATAGATTCTCCTGGGAAGAAAATTCCTCTTTAAATCAATTTAATTTTCCAAGTTTTTGAAATGTGAGCTAACATGTTGCATCTCTCTTTTAAGAAGCTCAAACCTCTGCAAATATTTGGTCCTTTATTCTTAAAGAATTCTTAAAACCTAAGGTGACCAGTTTCAGCTTCCAGGTTTCCTAATTCCCTGCAGTTTGGTAGGCATATGAAAAAATAGAATCTGTTTTGCTTTCATAGGCAGATCAGTTGTATATTAGGAAAATAATAAAAATGAATGGATACCAATAAGAGCATGCTGTTGCTACAGAACTGAATTCTTTCCCAAATACTATCTTATTCTATTTATTCTATCAACATGACATAAGTGGAAAAATAAAATGGCTGGGGACACAGAGGCATAAGAAAAAAATATTCTGTTCAGTCAGGTCTCCAGGTTTATTCTCTGGGTTATAACCTTCAAAACATGATGCTGTCCCAAATACATTTAAAATATTGGCTCATGATCATTTGAATATCACAATGGGTGAACTGGCAAATTCCTCTCAATCTCTTCTGGCTTTGGAATAAGAATGACTCCCAACTGACCAATACTATGTTTTGAATACAAATTATAATGAATCAGTTTACACAGGTGACCATTGGCTTCCTTTACTGATTTGGTTTTCTGAATCCTACCAAATAAAGGTTGGAATTCATTAGCTTTGACTCTCTGTGTCTTCTGCTATCAGATCCCCTAAGCATTCTTTTTGGTCTAAGCACTTTCCAGTGTATAATTGAATATTAGTCCTTTAAAATATGCTGGGAAAGAAGTGAATATCACAGTAAAATAAGTTTATAACTGTATACTATATTACCCTCTTAAGAATTTATAATGCAAATTAGCATATTAAAAGCCCTGAGAAGTCATTCATTCATTTGTTCATTTGTTCATTCATTCATTCATTCATTCATCATTCAAGGAGAGGAGGGGCAGAAAGAATTTTAAGCAGGCTCCACACCCAGCATGGAGCCTGATGCAGGGCTGGAACTCACAACCCTGAGATCATAACCTGAGCTGAAATCAAGAGTAGGACACTTAACTGACTGAGGCTCCCAGGTGCCTCAGAAGTCTTTTTTTATTTTATTTTTAAAAAGATTTTATTTATTTATTTGAAAGACATAGATTACAAGTAGGCAGAGAGAGAGAGGAGGAAGCAGGCTCCCTGCTGAGCAGAGAGCCAGATGTGGGGCTCGATCCCAGGACCCTGGGATCATGACCTGAGCCGAAGGCAGAGGCTTCAACCCACTGAGCCACCCAGGCGCCCCACCTCAGAAGTCTTTTAATAAAGAAATTGGTTCCATTTTGTTTAACCCATTGTTTTCCAAACTTAGGTAATCATAGATTCCCCCTTTCTCATGCCTCTTTTTTATTTAAGATTTAATTTATTTATTTATTTGACAGAGAGATCACAAATAGGCAGAGAAAGGCAGAGAGATAGGAGGAAACAGGCTCCCTGCTGAGCAGAGAGCCCAATTCGGGGCAAGATCCCAGGACTCTGGGATATTGACCTGAGCCAAAGGCAGAGGCTTTAACCCACTGAGCCACCCAAGCACCCCATTTCTCATACCTCTTTACCTTCCTAAGGAGAGATTGTATTCCATGAAATGTGTTCTGGAAAGTTTTGTTTAAGCCACACTGAATTGTGGCCCAGCAGTTTCCTATGTTCATTCAATCTCTTATCCTGGAATATCTCATCCACTATTTTCAAATATCTTTCAAAGCTGAATCTATGTTCCATCCATTCTCTTTCACAATCTTCCAGGCGGAAGTGTGACTCCCACTTGTGAACTCACTTTGCTCTGTATGTATATCCCTCATAAGGCACTGCTTATTTTCTTGTTGAACAGTAGTGAAAAACAGTTTAATTACTTTCAGTTGACTTTATGGTCCTTTAGACAGAGCCCAGTTTAATCATTGGTCTATCATCTGAAGTATAGACGCTATATCTTCTATAGTACTTATCCTAGAACCCAAATGCTGTCGAGCAAATAAAACAACAAATGAACATGTCCATGAATGTTAACTCTAAACATCATTAATCAAAATATCACTTTGAGTGTGGCTAGATTCAACTCTGTAAAATTATTGTTGATATACAAAATGACAAAATATATAATTTAATGACATTCATGCTTGATTGACAGTTTAATTTACATGAGGATCAGCATCAACGAGCAGATTTGAACCTCCACTTCAGTCCTAATATCATTGTGTGTTCTTTTCATGAACATAAATTTTTAAGAACTAACAC
Source organism: Mellivora capensis (assembly GCA_004024625.1). NCBI lineage: Eukaryota > Metazoa > Chordata > Mammalia > Carnivora > Mustelidae > Mellivora > Mellivora capensis. Next base: position 44,907 of record PISX010011313.1, on the reverse strand, counting down.
ATTACCTGGTTTTTAGTTTTCTACCCTTTTTTAGTTTCTACTTTTTATCCTATATAAGGCTCCTCTCTCTTCAATCTTTGTTTTCAATAGAAAGTGTCGGTTCCAGGAAAATATGTGTCCTCATCAAATAAATGCACTGTCTATTCTTGCCTTCATGCTGCTTTCCAAGCTATACCCCTGCCTTGAATGCTTTTTATTCTCCTAATCCCTACCCATACCATTTTTCAAAGCCTTATTCCAATCACATGTTCAAAATGAAATCTTGATCTCTTCAGTCTTATCTCCTCTGGACATAGAATACCAAACACATATTATTGGTTAGTTAACTTTGGTTCTGCATATGATTACCACCAGACCTCAAACATCTTGAGAGTGGGGACATTTTCTTTGCCCTTTTTGTTGCCTCAGAGAAGAACAATAATATTAAGAGCTAGCATTTAGTGATCACTTACTGTGTCTCAATCACTGCTCTTGACACTTTGCACAGATTGATTTAGTAAATCCTCACTAATCTGAGGCACCAAAAAGTTAAATACCTTGTCCAAAGTAACGCAACCTGTTTGCAATTTAAACCCAAGTGGTATGTCTTTGGAACTCACATGCTTAACCACTAATTGGTTACTTAAAATGGGTGATTTCCAGTTTCTTAGGCATTATAACTTATGTGCATCCATACACAAATCTATTGCAAGAATTACGTTGAGAAAATGTGTTTCCATATATTATTATTTTTTTTGAAGATTTTATTTTTTTATTCTTTTTTTTTTACATTTTTTAAATTTCATTTCTTTTCAGCGTAACAGAATTCATAGTTTTACAACACACCCAGTGCTCCATGCAATGCGTGCCCTCCCTAATACCCACCACCTGGCTCCCCCAACCTCTCACCCCCCACCCCTTCAAAACCCTCAGGTGGTTTTTCAGAGTCCATAGTCTCTCATGGCTCATCTCTCCCCCAATTTCCCTCAACTCCCTTCTCTTCTCCATCTCCCCATGTCCTTCGTGTTATTTGTTATGCTCCGCAAATAAGTGAAACCATATGATAATTGACTCTCTCTGCTTGACTTATTTCACTCAGCATAATCTCTTCCAGTCCAGTCCATGTAGCTACAAAAGTTGGGTATTCATCCTTTCTGATGGAGGCATAATACTCCATAGTGTATATGGACCACATCTTCTTTATCCATTCGTCTGTTGAAGGGCATCTTGGTTCTTTCCACAGTTTGGCGACCGTGGCCATTGCTGCTATAAACATTGGGGTACAGATGGCCCTTCTTTTCACCACATCTGTATCTT
>PISX010011313.1:0-43511 GCA_004024625.1 Mellivora capensis | reverse complement strand
TGTTCCCCTTTCTCCACATCCTTTACAACACATGTTGTTTCCTGTCTTGGGGGAAGAAGATGGTGGGGAATTAGGAGGAGGCGCTGGTTCAACCTGTCCCCTGAAGTGAGCTGATTACCTACCAAGGAACTCCATATATTATTTTTAAAAGTCCTCCAGAAGGAGAACTTTTGGAGAAGGTTAAATAGACATACCAAAGAGAAAATTGAAACCCAACATAGTTACAATTTTTTAGTTCTGTAAAATAAGTCCATATCTAAGCCCAGATGTATAAGGTATGTAATACAAAGGCATAATTACACAAATAAATAATTGAAATAAATAAAACTCTGTTTATATACTTTCAGAAAAACTGACTATACTTTGATGACTTAGGGAAAATAGCAGCTATTTCGTAACCCCAGGGAAAGTACTGTGTTTTAAAGATTTTAAGAGAAAAATGTCTAGTTTGTTTGTAAACAGTCATGCCAGCTATATTAATCATTTGCAAATTTTGTTTCAGATTTTTTTTTAAGATTTTATTTATTTATTTGACAGAGAGACAGATCATAAGTAGGCAGAGAGTCAGGCAGAGAGAGAGGAAGGGAAGCAGGCTCCCTGCTGAGCAGAGAGCCTGATGCGGGACTCAATCCCAGGACTCTGGGATCATGACCTGAGCCGAAGGCAGAGGCTTTAACCCACTGAGCCACCCAGGTGCCCCTGTTTCAGATTTTTAAGCAGAAATTTTATGTTGTAGAATGAGAGAATGTCTTACTGAAGGAGCTCGTGAGGGTTCATTCTCCTATATTTGCAGATAATTTGACAGGGCTTCTAGATTCAGTACAATTGGGTTTTGCTGACCTCTCAGGTGGATTTGGTAGACACCTGAAGCGTAAACAGATTTCACAAGTTTAATTCTGTTAATGATAACTCTGTTCATGGCAGAGTTTGGGAAATATTGAAAGATTAGTAATAAATAAGGATAAGACTAGGCATTGGTTAGAAAATGCATATGAAAAGTGTTGATAAATTGTTTATTTTCCTTATAATATTTGACTCTAAATAACATTTGCCTGAACTTCAGTGATCAGGCGTTTCTCCTGCAGCACCTCCCTGCCCAGGAATCTCAGAAAGCTACACTAGGGTGTTTATATTGTTAGGACCCTCCTCTGAATTTTTATACTGATAGTTCTGATAATTGGTTATCTGTTAAAGAATCCCCACTAAAATGTTACTGTTGAGTGATGTGTTAATGTATTCTCTCTTTCCAAAGTATTTACATGTAAAGGCTGGACTTATTAAGGATACATTGCCTTGGTCCCAAATGACTAATCTTTTAAGGTAGTAATTCAGCCATCAGTGGAGACAAAAGGGAATTGAATATTGGTCCCGAAATTAGTACTTTTGGCCAAATTTATAAGGCATTGTGTATTGTGTATATGTGTGTGTATGTATTTGTGTAATCATTCCAGAATTCCCTTGGGCTCTCTTTAGCCTCTTGTTCTCTGCACCATCCTCCTCTATAAAACGTGCCTTCTGGAAAGTCTCTAATACCAGTCATTTATAGCCTAATGCAAAGTTAAGCACCAATATTTCTCTCCAGTGGCATCTGAATTTTAAGTCTAATTTAAAAACAAGAGTTTCTATCCACAGTGAAAGATGTTTTAGTCACTCTGATACAAGGAAGATGGAAGTAAAATTCTAGTTTTCCAAGATATCATCTGTACTGGATTTAGTAGTATTTTCCCCGAAATTTATGCCTAGACCAAACTGTGAATGTAAACTTATTTTTAAATAAAATCTTTGTAAATAAAATTAAGATGAGGTGACTACTGGGTTAGACATTAATCCCATAACTAGTATCATTACCAGAAGGAGAATTTGGAGACAGACAAACACAAAAGGAAGATGCATGTGAAGACAGAGGCAAAGGATTAGAGTTTTTGCCAGAAGCCAAGGAATGCCAAGGATTGCTGGCATTACCAGGAGCTAGGATGAGTCAAGTAAGGATATTATTCTAGAGCCTTCAGAAAGAATATGACCTTGCCAATACTTGATAACATACTTCTAGGCTCCAGAGCTGTAAAAGAATAAATTTCTGTTCTTTAAAGCCATCCAGTTGGTGATAATTTGTTACAACTTCCCTAGGAAACTAATTGTTTTCTCAACAGGTTGTTTGGATAATCTAACTGGAGTTTATTGGGAGAACACTACCCCGATAGGGTTTTAGTATCTTCTTTGAGCAGGGAAGGGAAAGTTAAGAGGATATTTATTGGGATTTTTGAAGGTGAGTCTTTCAATGAGTGGGCTTTATTACCATTGGATAAAGATCATGTTATAATTGTTGAGGAATGGTGGATAGCAAGGCAAGAAAGTTGAGATGACGGGTCAAAAGATCTTTGAGTGTAAACTGTCACTTGAGCTTCGGATAAAGAGTCCAAATGTCATTTAGGAAGTTCCTAGAATGAAAAAAAAAATTCTTAGCAATTATTACCTTCCTATCAAGAGATTTCTGGAACAGTAAGTTAGGACAAGATCATGGAATAATGGTTATGTTAACAGAGACACTAAGCTGTGTGAGTGTGGACAGTTTCTTTTCTCAGGTACCAGAAATTAGTGGTCAGTGACTTATTCTTAATGATCTCATATAAGCAGCAGCTGGGAGGGACATTTCACCTTGAAGGCCATGATTTCATCAACTCTTCTCTTAAGATGTTAGCTCACTAGATCCTGCTTCTGGACAATTTTCAGGTCTAAGTACTTAGTTCTGGAGTGTTCAGAACTAGAAAGAGCAAAGCACAGCCATGTCTTAATTTGGCTAAGACTTTTAAAGGTTATAGAGGATTAACTCTGAGCAATTTTCACTTGTCCTCTGTAAGGGAAAATGGTCCTAAAGATCCGGTTTGAGTTTTATCTCCTCTAAAATATGGCCCAGGCAGAGGTACTTCCTCTTTCTTTTGAGTGCCTTTGATCCATGTAGGCATAATTTCTGTAGAGAATATGTATTAGAGTAAGCTAACTGCTATAACAAACAACCCCCAAATAACAATGGTTTTGTTTACTCAATAAACAGGTTTACTCAGGTAAACATTCACTGTGAGTAGTTGGCAGACAGCCAGGTGAGCAGGATTTCTAAGTTGCACATTCCTTCCATCCTGCAGATCTTGAAGTTGTCTGAGTTCTCTCTCCTTTTCAGCAAGGAGGAAATGAGAGAGCATATCACCTGTGGATGGTTTCCATATACCAGTCTTAAAGTTACAAACATTAAACATCATATCTTTCTATATTCCATTGGGAAGAACTCAGTCACATGACTATACTTAACTGTAAGGAAATCTGGAAGAGTACCCTATGTTCCCAGAAGGGAAAGGAAATGAGCCCTTGTGCACACACAGCAGTCTGTCACACAGAATTTTTATATCACATTATAATTAAAATATTATTTGCCGATCTCTCCCACTGTTCTGTGAGCTCCTTGAGGATAAGAAGTACATCAATTTATAATTTGGTATCCTCAGAGCCTAGCAGCAAAATATCTGCTATGAAGTAGTCATTGCCCAGTAAATATTGATAGAATTATGACAGTGGCCTTTAGATTTAAAAAAAAAAACAACAACTGTTTGATATTTTTAAGTTATATAGGACTTACCTAATATTTTCAAAATTCTTGCTGAATAAAAAAAATTGACTAAGAAATAAGTCATTTTCAATGTATATGCAGTTCAACCACCCAGTATATTCTAAAGCACAAATTAAGGCTTCTTTTCTCTACGCTATCACACTGCTATTATTTGAGCCAGACCTGCATGCATGCTGTTATTATGGCATTAATTTCCTCACTTAAGTTTTACTGGAAACTGTTTTACTGACTACTATTAAGAGTAACGTCAAACACTTTCGACTTGCTCCATTAAGCAAAGCAGCTATTGCTTTTAGCATTTTCCTTATGGTTCTTGATACATTATCTTTTTTTCAAAAGGCTCATTCCAGTAAGACTGAGGTTTGCTCAGATGTTCACTTTAAATGAGTGGTTTTGATCCATAAATACTGTCTAGGAATATTTATGTGGGAAAACATTCCATACTTGCAGAAACCTCTATTAAGCCTCTGAGTAGGAATCTTATTTCTAATGAATTTTCAGCTATTAAAAAACACCAAAGAGTATATATTCTCTATTCAATATTATAATAAATACAGCTTGCATTATAATCCTCAATAAAAACCTTATTCTACATCTGATGCACTCACTGTAAGTATATAAAGAGAAGGATATTACAGAGGAGTTAAGAGAACAAGTCTTTGAAGTTTGACATTGATGATTTAACTCTTAGCTTTGTTACTTGAGCTGTGTGATCTTAAATCTTAAAACTTCCCCAGCCTCTGTTTCCTTTTGTGTAAAATGGGGATAAAAATGGTACCTCTTCCACAGTATAAATGTGAGAAATGGGAAGTTAATGATATAATGCATATGAACACATATCTCACATCAATAACTGTTCAATAATTAATTTAAAATGTTTTATTAGTAACTTTATTGAAATCCTATCATGGCCCAGATATTATGCTAAATATTCCATGGACAATTGTGAACTCTTTTTGTCCAATCAGTAATCTTGAGGCAATAAGAATAGAGAGTAAACGGGCTCCTAGTGGTGGGTTCAGGGTCTCAGACTTGTCACACTATAACTGCTGCTGTCATTGTCTCCATATGGTTTACAACACAACTGAAGAGAAAAACAAAAACTCAGTGGCATGATAGTTAACGATGAAGTTATTTCTACATGTCAGGCATTTTAAAAAATCCTACCATTTTCCTTTTTTTTACAAATGAAGAAACCAAGGCAGAGCAAGTTTAAGTAATTTACATATATATATATATATTATTTTTTTTTAAGGATATATATCCTTAAAAATCCCAAAGCTGGGATTTTAACCCAGAAAGTATGGCTTAAGAGTCTGTGCTCCAGACACAGAAGTGCAACAGCACAGATATGTCAGTATGTACGGTATATTGCATGGAACAACAGAAGTTGTTTTCAGTCAGAACATATAACAATAGTTTAGGTAAGGAATAGAGGCAGCACTTGTACTAAGCCTTAAAAACAGAAAATTTGGATATGTAGAAAAGAACAAGATACACAGTGCAGGAAAATGGACTAGCATGATCAAATAGGGAAGTTTGCAACATAAACACTTTCATTTTATTACAGTAAAGAGAAGTGTATATTTGCTGATGAAAGTATCTGAACACAGCAGCACTGACTAAGACAGACAGAACTGTTCATCAAAGTATCCCCAGAGCTTTTAAGTTGGAGGTGGAATTGAGCAGGCTGATATTGAAAGAAAGTATGGATGACTAACAGGTAGAGTTGGCTCAATCTATTAGTTTCTTGAAATCCTTTCAAGGGTCATCATTAAATGCCAAACTCACTGAACTTCATACGAGAATCCACAGGATAAAAAAAAAGAACTCCTATCAAAAAGTATATTGGAAGGAGCCAAAGGAAACTGATAATGAAAATATCAGTGTTCTTTAACAAAGTTAAGGTTTTGAAATGATTGTACAAAGTAAACTAGTCCATTAGCCCAGTGATCCATTTTATGTCCCAAGCAATCGAACGGACAGTTGATTTTTATTTTCAACTTTAATTTATTTGCCTTTAAGACTCCACCGAAGATGTTTTCTACCCCCACTTCCTATTTTAGAAGGAAATTTACCTTAGCTGAAGTTACCTTAGCAGTGTTCTCTCTTGGAATAATTTCCCAATAGAAGTATCAGATGCTGAATCTTAGGACAGTTTACGTCTACTCTCTGATCTATCATCACAGCTCTTTTCTCTGTCCACAGAGATCTTACCAAAGAACATCTTAGTGATCATTCTCTTGAGTAATGAGTTAATTTTCCTTATATCCTACAGCCAAAACACTAACCAGTAGAATAAATTCAGCTTTTGAGAAATTAAAAACTAAGTAGCCTTGTCATCTCTTTCTGATGGTCTGCAATCTTTAAGTGTCTTAATTCGGGCATGTTAAGGCATGGTGAAAATAATCAACACAACCATCATCTCTATTAATTCTCATCATGACACTATCAATGGCACCACCACTGCCACCATCATCATAACTATTCACTATAGTCTTCCTAACTGTAGTTGCAACTGTATTTGGCAGACTCTTTATAGATCCTTAGTTTTTTGCAAGCTTCACTATGAAAAAAAATTATGATTATTTCCAGTTAACAGATGTGGAAAGGAGGCTTAGGTAACTCAGGCAAAGCTCACATTTCCTATTTATAGGGAAGAAAAGCTGGGATTTTTCCACTTAATGGAGGAGAAAATATGATATTTTACTAAGTTTCACCTTTCTGAATCTTTTTTTTTCTTTTTATTCTGCATTTTAGTTCACTAGCCTCAATCTAGAACCCTGACCCTTGTGCCAGGGAAGGATATATTTAATAGTCATAAATTAAACTATAATTCATCTGTGCTTTTGACATTTTAGTGTTAATGTTTTTTGAGGGAACAATGTGTATGGGTGAGTGTTGTCCTATGTATTTTAGGTTATTTAGCAGCATCCCTGGCTTCTACCCACTAGATGCCAGTAGTACCCCTCCCCAGTCATGGCAATCACGGATGTCTCTAGACATTGTGAAATGTCCCCTAGGAGGTAAAATCATCTTGGTTGAGAACCACTGAGCCTTAGAAACTATTAGCTGTTTCTCAGGAGTAGAAGAGTTATCTTTCCCAGGAGTAGTTCCAAATAACTGATTTCAGAATGATGGAAATTGCAGGCAATTCCAAAGACCAAAGGGGAGCTAATTTTAGGTGTGGTAAGTACTGCTGCTGCTGCTTTTTTTTAAAAAAGATTTTATTTATTTGAGGGGTGCCTGAGTGGCTCAGTGGGTTTGGGCCTCTGCCTTTGGCTTGGATCATGGTCTCAGGGTCCTGGGATCGAGCCCCGCATCGGGCTTTCTGCTCAGGGGGAGCCTGCTTCCACTTATCTCTCTCTGCCTGCCTCTCTGCCTACTTGTGATCTCTGTCTGTCAAATAAATAAATAAATCTTTAAAAAATTTATTTATTTGAGAGAGACAGAGAGAGAACATTAGCTGGGGTAGAGGTAGATGGAGAGGGAGAGGCACGTTCCCTGCTGAGCAGGGACTGATGTAGGGCTCAATAACAGGACCCTGGGATCATGACCTGAGCTGAAGGCAGACACTTAACCCACTGAGCCCTCCAGGTGCCCTGTCAAGTGGTTCTTCTTGATGCTCTTAAAAAAATATATTTGTTTTGTCTAAGCAGTCACAAGGTAAATGTTGACGCAAATATTAGTAAAATGTAAAAGAAGTGAAAAACTAAACAACAGTGGTTATCCAAGTATTATAACCTTGCTTGCTATGGACTTCTTTTATGTCACTAGATTATGCTAAGTGAAAGAAGTCAAACAGAGAAAGTCAATTATCATGTGGTCTCACTTATTTGTGGAATATAAAGAGTAGTATGGAAGACTTTAGGAGAAGGAAGGGAAAAATGAAGGGGGTGGAATCAGAGGGAGATGAACTATGAGAGACTATGGACTCCAGAAAACAGAGGGTTTTAGAGGGGAGGGAGTTGGGGGATGGATTAGCCCAGTGATGCATATTAAGGAGGGGATGGATTGCATGGAGCACTAGGTGTTTTATGCAAACAATGAATCATGGAACACTACATCAAAAACTAATGATGCCCTGTATGGTGACTAACATAAGATAATTTAAAAAATCTTATTGAAATTAATCTCATTGAACTAATTCAATTTTGAAAAACACCTTAACTACTATTACAGAAACTAGAAAATCATCAACAATAAAAAATCACCCATCTGGGGTTACTGGATGGCACAGTTATGTTTTTTAGATTTATTTGTTTTTTTAAAGAGAGAGCTAGAGGTGGAAAGAGAGACAGACAGTGTGGGGGAGGGGCAGTGAGAGAGAGAAACCCAGCCAGACTCTGTGGTGAGCATATAGCCCAAGATGGGGCTTGACCTTATAACCGGGAGATCAGACCTGAGCCAAAACCAAGAGTCAGATGCTTAACCTACTGGTTTGGGCTCAGATTGGATCTCCAGGTTGCAAGGTAGAGCCCCATCTTGGGCTATACACTCAAAATCTGCTTGGGTCATAGGGTTTGACCTTATGACAAAGATAATTGTTGAGACAGGTATTTGTTGATTAAATTCAGGTAGGACATATTGTGCATTCATACCTTCCTTTTGGAATGATCGGATTTCCTATAGAGTATTTGGATGTTTTATACTTTTGTTGTTGTTGTTCAACTGTGGCAATCACAGATAAACAAATAAAATGGTTATTACTGACCAGTTTTCACACGATGTGGAAAATGAGAACAGTACCAGGAGGATATTCACTTTGGAACTCAGTCAACAGCTTGGACATTTGGTAAGTGAGATGTGAAGTTGCGTCCCTAAATCAGCAGTTTCTTGGCTCCAGGCTTACTGGATTTTGATCACTAATGGCTGTGGTTCTGGAATGGTGTCTATTTGCCTAAGTTAATGGCAGATAAAGTTGATCCTCAAACAATACGAGGGTTAGGGGCACCAATACTCCATGCAGGAGAAAACCAGGTATAACTCGTACTCCCCCAAAACTTAACTATTAATACCCTCATATTGGCCTGAAGCCTAAGTCAATTAGCACATATTTTGTATGTTTTATGTTTATATACTGAATTATTACCATAAACTAAGCTAGAGAAAAAAAAAGAGAATCATAGGAAGATATAATACATTTACAGTACTGTGCTGTATTTATATATATTAAAAATGCACATATGAATGGACCCATGTGGGGGCACCTAGGTGGCTCAGTCAGATAAGCATCTCTACACTTGATTTCAGCTCAGGTTATGATCTCAGGGTCATAAGATCTAGTCCCACTTCCATCTCCACACTGGGTGTGGGACATGCTTTTAAGATTCTCTCTTTTCCTCTACTACTGCCCCTCCCCCTCCTCACACACATGTACACATGTACAATCTCTCTCTCTTGGAAAATGAGTGGGTAAATGAATGAATGTACCCATGCAGTGGAAACCTATGTTGTTCAATAGTCACCTGTATTTTCATTATTTTTTTTTAATTTTTAGTATAGTTAGCATACACTGTTATGTTAATTTCAGGTGTACAATTTAGGTGAATCAAAAATTCTCTATTATTTAGCACTCATTGTGATAAATGTATTCTTAATTCCCTTCAAATATTCTATCTAGCCCCCCACCCACCTTCCCACTGGTAACCATCAGTTTGTTCTGTATAGTTGAGACAAACTGAAAAATACTTATTTTTTCTTTGTCTTGTTTCTTAAATTCCACATATGAGTGAGATTATATTGGTATTTCTCTTTCTCTGAAATTTCACTTAGCATTATATTGTCCAGCACCATCCATGTTGCTGCAAAAGATAAGACTGCATTATTTTTATGGCTGAGTAACATTCCATTGTGTGTGTGTCTATGTGTGCATATGTGTGTGTATATGTGTATATACATGCACACATCTTCTTTATCCATCTGTTGATGGACATGGGCTATTTCTGTAATTTGGCTATTGTAAATAATGCTGCAATGAATTTTAGGGAGTAAATATATCTTTTGAAATTAGTATTTTCATATTCTTTGTGTAAATACCCAGTACTGGAATTGCTCAATCATATGGTAGTTCTGCTTTTAATACTTGAGGAAACTACATGCTATTTTCCACAGTAGCTGTAGCAGTTTGCATTCTGACCACAGAGCATTAGTATTCCTTGTTTCCTACTTCCTTCCTAACATTTGTTGTTCTTGTGTTTTTGATTTTAGTTCTTCTGATGGGTTTGATGTTATATCTTACTGTGGTTTTCATATGCATTTCCCTGATAATTAGTAACATTGGCCATGTTTTTTATTTTTGTTTGTGTTTGTGTTTTTGTTTGTGTTTTTAAGAGAGACCTTATGAGTGGGTGGGGAAGGGAGAGGAGGAAGGAGCGATGTGGGAAGGGGGAACAGAGGGAGAGAGACTTTTAAGTGGGCTCCATAACCAGTTGGAGATCAACACAGCGCTTGATCTTATGAGCCTGATTTCACTACCTGAGCCATCTAGGTTCCCCAGTAATGTTGAACATCTTTTCCTTTTTCAGTTAGACATTTGTGTCTCTTATATGGAAAAATGTCTGTTCATATTTTATTCCTACTTTTAATTTTTACTTTTTATGTATCAGGCAAGTACCTTAACCCTAACTTCTAACTCTCAATCTTTAATACCTTACCCTTAAGACCTAAGCCTAACCCCAACTCCAACCCCAACCCTGCCCATAACCATAATATTAACCCTTTGGAGAAGTCTTTGAACTGCAAATACAAGCCACATACCCTAACACTAAATCTAATCCTAACCCTACCCTAGATGTGAGAAAGGGACTTCTTGAACATATGATAAGTAAAACTGAGATACAACCTAGTTATTCTGGATAAGACCCCAAACATTTAAGATTTGTAGTATTTCTGAAAATGGGTATAAAGGTAGAGATAATGACAGAAAGACCAATGGAATAGATATTTGAAGAGTATGTAGAGCCCCAAATCCCCTCCTTGCCTAAGCTCAATAGATTTTTCCTATTTTTAAATTTGATATTTTTGCTATTGAGTTGTATGAGTTCCTTATATATTTTACATACTAATCTTTTATTGGACATGTTCTTTACAAGTATATTCTCCTATTCAGCAGGTTGTTTTTAGTTTTGTTGATTATTTCCTTTGCTGTACAGAAGTCTCAATAGTTTACTTTTGTTTTGTTTTGTTTTTTTCTTATCTCAGGAAACATCTAGAAAAATGTTGCTATGACCAATGTCAGAGAAATTGCTGTTACCTTCTAGAAGTCTTATGGTTTCAGGTCTCACATTTAGGTGCTTAATCCATTGGAGTTTATTTTGTGTATGGAGTAAGAAAGTGGTCCAGTTTCATTCTTTTGCATGTAACTGTCCAGTTTTCCTAACAACATTTGTTGAAGAGACATTCTTTTTCCCTGCTTTGTCAAAGATTAATTGACCATATAATTATGGTTTTATTTCAGGGCTCTCTATTATGTTCTGTTGATTTATGTGTTTGTTTTTGTGCCGGGGCCATACTGTTTTGGTTACTACAGTTTTGTGGTAAATCTTGATATCTAGAATTGTGATACCTACAGTTTTCTTTTTTTTTATTTTTATTTATTTATTTGACAGACAGAGATGACAAGTAGGCAGAGAGGCAGGCAGAGTGGGGGAAGCAGGCTTCCTGCTGAGCAGAGAGCCCAATGCAGGCTCAATCCCAGGACCCTGGGATCATGACCTGAGCCGAAGGCAGAGGCTTTAACCCATGAGCCACTCAAACGCCCCTATTTTTCTTTTTCAAGACTGTGGGGCAGGATTGCTTTGGCTAATTGGGGTCTTTTGTGGTTCCATACAAATTTTAGGATTGTCTTTTCTAGTTCTATGAACAATGTTACTGGTATTTTGATTGGGATTGTGTTAAATCTGTAGATTATGGATGTTTTAACAATATTCTTCCAATCCATGAACATGGAATATCTTTCTATTTGTGTCTTCAATTTCTTTCATCAATGTTTTATAGTTTTCAGAGTATGGGTCTTTCACCTCCTGAGTTCAGTTTATTCCTAGGTATTATTTTTGGTGCAGTTGTAAGTGGGAATATTTTCTTAATTTTTCTGTCATTTCATTATTAATGTATAGAAGTGCAACAGACTTCTGTATATCATTTTTTTTCTTGTGACCTTATTAAATTCATTAATAAGTTTCTGTGGTATTTTGGTAGAGTCTTTTGCATTTTATCTTTCATTAAATTGGTTTTTTAGATGATTTATGGTTAGGAATTTTGAATATAAGAAGCAGGCCATTGGGATGGGGGTGGTGCTTTCTCTGGGTGTCAGGGAATTTGGCTTTGACAATCTCTACAGCATACTTATAATGGGACTTAGACTCTCTCTTTAACAATGAGAGTTAAATTAGATCACTTTTAAGTCCTGTTAAACATTTTCTCATCTTGATTTAAGTTTCATTTAATAAGTGTATTCAATTCCTTGCTTATAGCTTGATAGAAGTAGGTTATTGATATGCAGCATATTAAATCTGTTAGACGAAAGATCAGAGAAAGCCCCAGCAAAGATCACTCAGCTTTTAAAGTAAGATTCAAGCGAGTCAAAGGATTTCAATCTATGAGACTGAGAGAAAAGACTGGACAGCAATGGTCGTCTACTTTGAGACACAGACACCAAATGCAAAAGTCACTTAATACAAAGACTATAAAGAATATATACTGGACAGTTGGAGAAACCTGATGGTTTGAAGTCTCAAAAAGCTTCTTTCCACATGGATTGTATATTCAACTGGAGCAGTTTAAAGACTTGGAAATAGTGAAAATTAATGAAGCCATGTTACATCTGCTCCTCAGACTATGTTCCACAGGTTGTCAGAAAGCAGACAGTCTGGTAACTACAGACCTTGAATCTTAAACACATGATCAGGATATCACAAATATATGCTCAGTCCAGCCATTCTTTTTTTTTTTTTTTTTTTAGAAATAATTCACATATAACATAGTAATTTCAGGATTTCAGGTACATGGCATAATTACTCAATATATGTATATATTGCAAGATAATCACCACAGTAAGTCCAATTAACATCTGATACCATACATAGTTACAAAACCATTTTTTTCTCATAATGAGGACTTTTAAAATCTATTCTCATAAAAAAAACTTTGAAATGGTCCATACAGTATTATTAACTATACTCATCATGCTGTCCAGCTATTATTAATATTCATAAGCATGTGGAAAAAACTCACATTTCCATTAATTTATGCATTAAAAATACCTATTGATGTCTGTTCTTTGCCAAACACTCTTTTGAACATTAGGGATGCCACAATGAAATCAGTTTGTTTGGTCTGAGTTATTCCTGTATTCATGGATCTTAGACCCCATTGAAAGAAGCAAATAACCATTTAAACAACTGAATGCTGAATTGTAAGTCTAAGAAGTGTTTCAAATAATTTATTGTTGCAAAAACAAATGGGGAGTTAAGAAGAGCTTTCACCTTGGGGGCCTGGGTGGCTCGGTCATTAAGCATCTGCCTTCAGCTCAGGGCATGATCTCAGGGTTCTGGAATTGAGCTCTGCATTGGGCTCCCTGCTCAGTGGGAACCCTGCTTCTCCCTCTCTCACTTCCCCTGCTTGTGTTCCCTCTCTCGCTGTGACTCTGTCTGTTAAATAAATAAATAAAATCTTTAAAAAAAAAGTTTTCACCTCTTTTCCTGAACCAAACCAGAGGAACATCACCAAAGATGTGATTTGCTTCAAATGCCTTGTGATTTCTTCCCCCTTCCCTTCACCCAAGCCTCAGAGATTTTTATGAGATACAGTATGTGCAAGCATATATAATCACTGTGCTTTCTAGATGATTTGATCTAGAACTTTATTCTTTGGGAATAACAAGTCAAAGGAATACAAATCATGAAAACTGTAATATTGATTCATATAGTGGCATAGATTTCATTTTACCATATATTGGACAGTTTTAAATTTGACCATAATTTAAAAATGTAAACATGTGTGGCTAAATGAATCTGGGTCACATCAAGACTGCATCCCGTACTTAGTCCACTTTGGATGCATTGATTTATGAAGCGTTTGCTTTTGCTAGATGTCAAGAAGCATTTGTGGAGATACACATTGTACCACACCCTCAAGGAATTTAATGTCAAATGCTTTCAGGGCATGGTGACAAATTTCCCCACTGGTCAATAGATACCTGACCAAAATAGTGATTTTTTTACAGTACATTATTTTGCCCATAAGATTATAGCATGATGCAGAACTACCATATCATCAAGTTTCCTAAACCTGAAGGTGCTCAAAAAACTACTGGCAAATGAGTTTTCAATTTTTATTATAAATAACACAAAAACAGTGAAACTAGCCTGTTATTAAATGAACTCTTTACTGTTCTTCAAGTAATTTGCAATTTATTTTCACTCAATGGCTATTAATATGTCTGGGCAAGAAACTAACTTTTTACTTAATAGTTTTCTGACATATCACTTCTTTATGACTGCTACAAAATGTACCATTTTGCACTAAAGCCTGGGTTTTAACCAAAATCAGTCAGTCAGTAATAGTAATAATAGCAAAGATATCAATAATAATGATTATATATACATATATATATGTATATGTATATATGCTAGATGCTCTTTTAGATTATTTTTCCACATGGTTTTTAATCTTCACAGGAAGTAACATAGGAGGACTAACTTAGCCAGTACCATGCAGCTTGTCAATTGTGATGCTAGATGAACTAAAGTCTGTCAGATTTTAAAATCCATCCTAATTGCATTAGGCATGCTAATCTATGTTTAGCCTATGCATGGCAAAGGTGAGGGTTGAGGATTGTCAGTTTATATGTATCTATTTAAAGATAATCTATGAATAAAGTCTATATAGATATGAGGGAGTATATTTTTTCATCTGTATATATATATAATTGAGATTAGTCCATATTTATATGTCTGTCAAATTCATATTTTTAACATCTTTACTGTTTTCCATTGTACATGTATGTTATAGTTCACTTAGCCTATCTTCTACAGAATACATATTGTTCCCAGCCTTTTTGTACCCTTAACAACAACAGAATAAATATTTTTCTGTAAACTCATTTTTGCATATATTTTTTATTATATTCATAGGAAATATTCATACAAATCACTACGTGAAAAGATAAATGCATTTTAAATTGTGGTAATTATTGCTAAACTTTACATGCTGACAAAAGAATATGTGAGTGCTTTTTCCACATTCAGCCAAAACTTTAATTTTTTTGTTTAAAAATAATTTCAAACTAATAGCTAAGTTGTAAAAGTAAAAACAATACAAATAGTATCTGTAGATCCATTGCCCAGATTCACCTGTTAACAATTTACCACTTTTATTTGCTTCTTCATTCTCCCTCTCTGTGTATGTATTCATATGTATCCATACATCCACACAAATTTAAGAGAATTTTCACATCTTTATCACCTTTCACTCCTAAATACTTCAGTATTAATTTCCTAAGACTATAGATAATCCATTACCATATAATTGACTGCATTAAATTTAACTTTGATTCATCTAATGAAAACTATTACAATGTAGATAGGTGAAAAAAAAACATTGTGGAGGGCACGCATTGCATGGAGCACTGGGTGTGGTGTAAAACTATGAATTCTGTTATGCTGAAAAGAAATGAAAAAAACTTAATTTTTAAATGAATGAATCTATTTATTTATATGCTTAAATTTCTATCAATGAGTTTTATGTTCATATCCTTTGACCTTCTGCATTTATTTGTTTATGCTCTTTACATATTTGTGGCAAATATCATGGTAAGCATTTTCTCCCATTTGGCAATTTGTATTTTGAATCAGTTTATGATGCTATTTGCTTTGTAGAAAGTATTACTTTTTCAGAAAAAAAGCCTGGGTGATTGGTTGTGTCCTACTCTTGATCTCCTCTCAGATCTCATCTCATGATCTTCAGTTCAAGTCCTCTGTTGGGGTCCATGCTGGGCATGGAGCTTACATTAAAAAATAAATATAATTAAACACAAGCAAAACAAATTTTGAGTTTTAGAGAAGTTTTAAGTTCACAGCAAAGTTAAAAGATATAGAGATTTTCCATATAGTCCGTGTCTCTATGACTGCATATCATTCCTCATTATCAGCATCACCTTTCAGAGTTGTTAAAATTGGTAAATCTACAATTATAAACCATTTTCATCCAGTGTCAATAGTTTATATTAAAATCCACTACTGGTGTACATTATATGAGTTTAGATAAACTTATAATGACATATATCCACCATTATAATATCATATGGGATATTTCTGCTACTCTAGAAACCCTCATGCTCTGCCTATTTATTCTTCCATCCTTACTAAACACTGTCAAAACCGTGGTTCTTTTTACTATATCCATTGTTTTGCCTTTTCTAGAATGTCATATGTTGTACAATATGTAACCTTTTTTGGTGGACTCAGCAATATGCCTTTAAAATTTCTCTGCATCTTTTCATGGCTTCATAGCTCATTTGTTTAGCATTGAATAATATTCCATTGTCTAGATATACCACCGTTTATCCATTCATCTATTGAAAGACATGTTAATTACTTCCAAGTTTTGGTAATTATGAACAATTATTATAAATTACTATAACACACATGTGCAGGTTTTTATGTGGCTGTAAGTTTGCAGATCCTTTGGGTAAATATCAAGAAGGTGCAATCAGTGAATCATATGGTTAAAAGTAGTTTAGTTTTTTACAAAATCACCAGTCTATCTTCCAAAGTGGTTTTATCATTCTACATTCCCACCAATTAATGAAAATTTCTATTGCTCCTCATCCTCACCAGCATTTGGTATTGTCAAGTGTTATGGATTTGGGGCATTCTAATCGATGTATAGTGGTATTTCATGGTTGCTTTTATTTGAATTTCCCTAATGACATGTGATGTGGAGCATGTTTTCATGTATTTATCATCTGTGTATCTTCTTTGGTCATATATACAAAATTTTTACTTTCCATGAGCCAAATTTTCCATTTTAATAATTTTTGTGTCCAATGTTCTAAACAAAAAATCTCCTACTATAGGGGTATAACTTAAATACTCGGTTATTTTTTATTTATTCTTTATAGTTCTATTTTTTGGTTACAGTATAGTGTTTAGTGTTTTACTTTATTCTTAGTTGTTATTTTTTTCATTTTATATTATTTCTTTACACTGTTCCAGAATTCATTGTTTATACACCACACACTGTGCTCCATGCAATATGTGCCCTCCATAATACCCACCAGCAGGTTCACCCAACACCCTAAACCCCCTCCCATCCAAAACCCTCAGGTTGCTTTTCAGAGTCCACAGTCTCTCATGGTTCATCTCCCCCTCCAATTTCCCTCAATTACCTTCTCCTCTCCATCTCCCCATGTCCTCCGTGTTATTTGTTATGCTCCACAAATGAGTGAAACCATATGATAATTGACTCTCTCTGCTTGACTTATTTCACTCAGCTTAATCTCTTCCAGTTCCGTCCCTGTTGCTACAAAAGTTGGGTATTCATCCTTTCTGATGGAGGCATAATACTCCATAGTGTATATGGACCACATCTTCCTTATCCATTCATCCGTTGAAGGGCATCTTGGTTCTTTCCACAGTTTGGTGACCGTGGCCATTGCTGCTATAAACATTGGGGTACAGATGGCCCTTCTTTTCACCACATCTGTATCTTTGGGGTAAATACCCAGTAGTACAATTGCAGGGTCATAGGGAAGTTCTATTTTTAATTTCTTAAGGAATCTCCACGCTGTTTTCCAAGTGGCTGCACCAGCTTACATTCCCACCAACAGTGTAAGAGGGTTCCCCTTTCTCCACATCCTCTCCAACACATGTTGTTTCCTGTCTTGCTAATTTTGGCCATTCTAACTGGTGTGAGGTGGTATCTCAATGTGGTTTTAATTTGAATCTCCCTGATGCCTAGTGTTGATGAATATTTTTTCATGTGTCTGTTAGCCATTTGTATGTCTTCATTGGAGAAGTGTCTGTTCATATCTTCTGCCCATTTTTTGATATGATTATCTGTTTTGTGTGTGTTGAGTTTGAGAAGTTCTTTATAGATCCTGGATATCAACCTTTGGTCTGTACTGTCATTTGCAATATCTTCTCCCATTCCGTGGGTTGCCTCTTTGTTTTGTTGACTATTTTCCTTGCTGTGCAGAAGCTTTTGATCTTGATGAAGTACTAAAAGTTCATTTTTGCTTTTGTTTCCTTTGCCTTTGGGGACATATCTTGAAAGAAGTTGAGTGGCCAATGTCGAAGAGGTTACTGCCCATGTTGTCCTCTAGGATTTTGAGAGATTCCTGCCTCATGTTGAGGTATTTTATCCATTTCGAGTTTATCTTTGTGTATGGGTAAGAGAATGATCAAGTTTCATCCTTCTATACATAGCTGTCCAATTTTCCCAGCACCATTTAATGAAGAGACTGTATTTTTTCCACTGTATATTTTTTCCTGCTTTGTCAAAGATTAGTTGAGGGTCCATATCTGGGCTCTCTACTCTGTTCCACTGGTCTGTGTGTCTGTTTTTGTGCCAGTACATGCTGTCTTGGTGATCACAGCTTTGTAGTAAAGGTTGAAATCAGGCAATGTGATGCCCTAAGTTTTGTTTTTCTTTTTCAACATTTCCTTAGCAATTCAGGGTCTCTTCTGGTTCCATACAAATTTTAGAATTGTTTGTCCCAGCTCTTTGAAAAATGCCAGTGGAATTTTGAGTGGGATGACATTGACAGTATAGATTGCTCTAGTCAATATAAACATTTTAACAGTGTTTATTCTTATGATCCATGAGCATGGAAAGCTCTTCCATCTTTTTGTGTCTTCTTCAATTTCTTTCATGAGTGTTCTGTAGTTCCTTGAGTACAGATCCTTTACCTCTTTGGTTGGGTTTATTCCCAGGTATCTTATGGTTCTTAGTGCTATAGTAAATGGAATCGATTCTCTCATTTCCCTTTCTATATTTTCATTGTTAGTGTATAAGAAAGCAACTGATTTCTGTGCATTGATTTTGTATCCTGCCACATTACTGAATCACTGTATGAGTTCTAGTAGTTTGGGGGTGGAGTCTTTTGGGTTTTCCACATAAAGTATCATGTCATCTGTGAAGAGAGTTTGACTTCTTCTTTTCCAATTTGAATATCTTTGATTTTTGTTGTCTGATTGTTGTTGCTAGGACTTCTAGTACTATGTTGAACAAGAGTGACCAGAGCAGGCATCCTTGTCATGTTCCTAATCTCAAATGGAAGGCTGTCAGCTTTTCCCCATTGAGGATGATATTCGCTGTGGGTTTTTCATAGATAGACTTCATGAAGATGAGGAATGTTCCCTCTGTCCCTACACTTTGAATTGTTTTAATCAGGAATGGATGCTGTATCTTGTCAAATGCCTTTTCTGCATCAGTTGGGAGGCCCATGTGCTGCTTCTCTCTTCTCGTATTGATTTGTTCTATCACATTGACTGATTTGTGAATGTTGAACAACCGTTTGCATCCCATGAATAAATCCCACCTAGTCATGGTGGATAATCTTTTTAATGCTGTTGGATCCTATTAGCTAGGATCTTGTTGAGAATCTTAGCATCCGTATTCATCAGGGATATTGGTCTGAAATTCTCCCTTTTGGTGGGGTCTTTGCCTGGTTTGGGCATCAGGGTAATACTGGCTTCATAAAAAGAGCCTGGAAGTTTTCCTTCCCTTTCGATTTTCTGAAACAGCTTCAGGATAATAGGTATTATTTCTTTCTTGAATATTTGGTAGAATTCTCCAGGGAATCCATCAGTTCCTGGGCTCTTGGTTTTTTGGGAGGTTTTTGATCACTGCTTCAATCTCCAACTTAGCCATTGCCTGGATAATTGTTACCTTCAATTCTCTTTCTGACATACTTTTTATGTCCATATCCAATAGTTCTGATGGAAAGGGCACAGTCTCTGAATTTTTCCTCATTTTGGCATTCCCCCTCCTAGTCATTTTGGTTAGAGATGGTTGAGGGGATGTGTAGGTGTATATATCAACCATGATCCAAGCAAGGTGCACCCTGGAATGCTTCCGATCAATTGGAAGTCACCACCAAAAAGAAATAAAAAGAAAAAAAAAAAGAGATAGAGGGCGCTTGGGTGGCTCAGTGGGTTAAAGCCTCTGCCTTTGGCTCAGGTCATGCTCTCAGGGTCCTGAGATCGAGTCCCACATCAGGCTCTCTGCTCAGCAGGGAGCCTGCATCTCCCTTTCTTTCTATGCCTGCCTCTCTGCCTACTTGTGATCTCTCCTCTGGTGAAATAAATAAATAACATCTTAAAAAAAAGAAAGATAAAAAGAGATAGAGAAAGAGGGAGGAAAAAAAAAGAGAGAGAAGACCCAGGCAGAATGGCCCCAAAGGTAATATTTATAAGGTACATAAGCACAAACAGACTAATAAAAAGACCAACAAAAGTAAATAACAAGGAAAAAAAAAAAGAACCCAGCCAAAATGAACCCCAAGGATAAGATTTATATAATACCAGAAGAAAAACAAATACACAGAATCACTGACAGAAGAAAAATATGGGAGGATGATTATAAATCCTCAATGTGGACGAGGAAGGTTATTTTGATTCTTCCTGGGTATATCTTGATATCTTTGTTAAAGGACTCAACTTTCCAGAGGTAAAGGGAGATTAAAACTGGTTTACATATAGGGTTAGTATTGATTAGGGAAAGAGGGTTACCTTGAAGCTTATATCTATATGTATATTTAAAAAATAGAAAGGCAAAAGAAAAACACAAGTATATGTATGAAAAATGTTCAAATTCAAAGGTTATTATGGAATTTGTTGTATTGAACCTCTCGTTGTAATGGTACATAGGTGAAAAAAATGAAAAAGAATAAGAATAGTGAGAATGAATTAAAAATAAAAGTTATATCTATGAAATATACAGGTTTTAGAGCAATACCAGGAGCTTAATATCTTGTTTTCCCCTGATATTGGGAATTTACAGTTTTATGGGGACCCTTTGGTGGTTGTCCTCTCGTTCTTTTGGCTGGGTTTCTGGGGGAGGGGTCTGTTGTGTTGTTTTTCAGTCAGTCTTGCTTGGGTTGAATCATCCTACTCCCTATTAAAGGACTGGGCTCTGGAAACCAGTTTTCCAGGCTTTTGTTCTCTGGAGATTTTCGTTCTTTGGAGACTTTTTGCAGCTTTTCGGAGGTTTAGTGGAAAGCAAACTGCACCCAGACATCCATCTCAGAGAGAAGACTCAGTCTGTTCCCCTCTGAAGGTCCAGAACATGCAGACTCCCCCTCTGCAAACTCCAATGAGCTATGCAGCCTCCCACAGGCAGTGTGCACCCACAGCCACTGTTTCAGGGTTTGCCCAAGTGCCTGCTTGTCTCTGCATCCCCATGCCACTAAAACCTCAACTAATATTGGTCCTTTAGTTGAGGAGAAAGGGAGCTCCTTTCCAGTGGCTTCCTTTGCTGGGACTGCTGTCTGGGGTCCAGAGCGCCAGAGAGATCCCAACCAGAGGTAGCGTTCTACCTGGCCTGGGAGTGTTCAGACTCTTGGCCAGTCCTAAAGATCACTAGCTAGCGCCCACACAGAGCTCTCTCAGGCAAGGATGGGAAGCCAATTCAGACCCTGGTAGCACAGTACATGTGCAGAGTGCAAAAGGCTATGTTTCTAGAGAGTGATGGCTGGCATTCACACCAGACTCTCATGAGCGTGCTGGGTGGGAGTGTGACTAGCCCAGCACCGGTGCAAGCAGTGGAAAGCTGGGGGCTCAGGGACCATGCCTGGAGGCTTCACCATACTCTCTTTGGCATGGGTGGTCGCCGGCAGTGGCCATCCTGGGTCTGTGGGCTTAGACCCATGCCCGTGACCACCCAATTTGACCAGTTGCCCCTTATGATATTTTGCTCTTTTTCAGTGTTTTTAACTAGACTCCAAGTTAATGCTGGCCTCCAATCACAGGGCACTTTAGTATTGGGTTGTTACTTTCCAGTGGGTCACTTCTGTTGGCTCCCTCCCCCTTTTTGTTTATCCTTCAATATCAGTCTGATTGTTTCCAACTTGCTTTACCTCTTCACTAGTGTCTTCTGCCTCTGTAGAGATCCAGAAGTGTATAATCCTGTATCTCAGGCTGATTTCATGGGTGTTCAGAGTGTTTTAGTAGATAATTAGCTCACTTTAGGGGACTGGTTGAAAAAGGGTCTAATACTTCTCCACTGTCTTGCCCCTCCAATCTTTTGGTTTCATTTTATATACTTAAATATTTGATACATCTGGACATTATTTAAATGGCAGAGATGACCTAAGAATCCAAGTTCATTTTTTTTTCCAGATGGCTACACCGTTGTTTCAACACTATTTAAAAAAAATTGCTCATTTGACTCATTGTTTTAAATTGCTGCATTTACCATACACACTAAATTCCCACATGTGCTTGGGTCTCTCTAGACTCTTGCTTATTCCATTTATCCACCTCTATTCAATGTGCTAAGTCCAAATATTTATGTAACTGCATTTTTGTACTATATTTTAAGTTTTAGTAAAAGAAGTAATCTTTACCCTCTTTTCAGAATTTACAGGTTCTTTATGAAAAGTTTTTATGCAGGTAAGATTTAAAATGATAGTATCTATTTCCAATATTAGCCATATTATTAATTAGAGTACATGTAACTTGTAATTGAGGGAATTTCCATAATTTATTTACCATGTTTTTAGGGTACCTGGGTGGCTCTGTCAGTTAAGCATCTACCTTTGGTTCATGTCATGATCACAGGATCCTGGGATTCAGCCCCATGCTGAGCACCTTGTGCAGGGGGAATCTGCTTTCCCCACTCCTAATCCCCTACTCCCCATTCCCCCACTCTCACACCCTTTCTCATTAATAAATCTTTAAAAAATTTACCATTTTTTGTTTCCACATATTCAATTCTTTGCCTGTTAAAGGCACTATTTTATTTTTAAGATTATAGTATTTTGTATACTTTTTAACACATTTCCTATCTTTATGACCTCTCTGTCCTCACATTTACTCTTTACTCACAATATGCATCTGTATCATTTATACACTCATATTTCATATCCATATTTTATTTCGATCAATATTCAGTGATTATTTAAGTGTCTTAGATTTGCAAGAATAAAATTATTATTAGCTTCTTTTATGAATGTTTTCTCAGTCTTTAGAACATTTTGGAAATCTCTTGTCAGCTACTTTATTTTTTTTTAAAGATTTTATTTATTTATTTGTCAAAGAGAGAGAGAGCGAGCACAGGCAGACAGAGGCAGAGGCAGAAGCAGGCTCCCCGCCGAGCAAGGAGCCCGATGTGGGACTCAATCCCAGGACGCTGGGATCATGACCTGAGCCAAAGGCAGCTGCCCAACCAACTGAGCCACCCAGGCATCCCTTGTCAGCTGCTTTAAATTCATTCTTTGATTGTGTTATACAGCATGATGCAGAAAACCACAAGCTAGTGATTTTTCTGTTGATAGGCAGTGTGTTTCCAGTTCTTGGCTTCTGTGAGGAAGGTTGAAAAAACATCTTTTTCCAGATTCCTTGTCTTCATAAGTTTGTATCATTCTCTCTGGGGGTAGATTACTATATGAGTTATTTTTGAGTTGATATCACTAAATTGCCTTCCAAAGGACTGTAGTACTTCATTATCAATAACATTATGAGATTATTTGCCATCGGACTCTAAAATTATATAATATGTCACTGTCATTTAAGTCTGCATTTTACTATTAGTGTTACTGAGCACATTTTTACATATTTGCCGAGTTGGATTTACTCTTCCATGAATTCTCTATTCTTATAATTTTCACTTTTTTATATTTGTTTTGTTCTTTCCAACTTGTAAGAGCTACTGTACACTATACAAATTAACCTATGGTATGTCATTTACATTATGTACTTTTTAGAACAATTTTTTTGTAACTCTTAATGATGTCTTTTCTCATCCAAAAGTTTTAATCTGTTTGTTCTATCCTCTTTTATGTCATCTAGGTTTCAATTAGGAAAAAATTCCTGATTCCTAGATAGTACAATTTCTTAGAGTTTTCTTGCAAGTCTTTTGGGTTTCATTGTTGAAATTTATTTTATGGTATTAGGGGTCATTTTTCTTTCCTTCCAAATTGTTAGCCAGTTTTACCCAAACTATTTTTGAAATAGGTTATATTTTACCTACTAAATTAACTTCACATTTGTCATTTATTAACATTAATAAAGACATCTAATTCTGGGTTCATAATTTATTTCAAAAATTCTGGTGCTTAACTGCAAAGCAATATTATATTGATTTTATTTCAATGGCCTTATTATAGATTTTCTCATTGAGGTTCTGCAAAATGTTGCTAGGTTTCCATGAGAGATCATAATTAGTGAAATAGTTATGGGCTTAGACCCATGCCCATAACTATGATGATGAATGATGAATATGGTTGCTAGTTGCAACCATAATTAGTGAAATAGTTATTTAAATTTTGAATGCTTTGCAATGCTAACCTTGTTAGTAGTGAATACTGACTGAAAAGTATCTTTAGAAATTTTATTACAAGTGTATCAGCCTTGTATAGCAGTACATGTAGGAAGGGTCATTTCTTTTAAGTTCACTCTTTTCTCAGTTTGACACAAGATAGGGGAGACTTACTAATGGCTGCTATAACAGAGAAGGGTAGAACAATATGGTGACAATGCCAGATTCTCCTTGTAACTTACTTCTCTTAACCTTCCCTTGTATGTTGTTGACCAACTTGCAAGATTGAAGGAACTCTGCCAGTATAACAAAATTTGAGAGAAATGGTCAACGTATAGAAGGAACTCTTACCAGCATGACTTAGCTACCCCTCTGCATTTTGCCATTGTAAGCTTGGCAAAATGAAGATTGTATTGTATTGTGAAGTTTTATTTTCTTACTATTTTATCATTTATCATGCCCTTCTATTTTCTATCTTCTTAGCCTTTGTGTGTTAAAACATGTCTGGCTATCCAACATAATGACATTTGAAGATAATGTAAGACATGGAAGAAGATTTTAGCCAATGGCAATTCTCATAGATGGATGATTATAAGTGCAGCAAAGACTCCAAGAAAAGTTAAAAGTCCCTTATGTACAACTCATAGCCATGAGACAGATAAAGCTACTGGCTATTTTACATAGTATTATATTTCAAAACAGAGTAAAGTTGTGTTTTTAAAAAGTCCTATTCTGTCAAAGCCTTAGGAATCAAGTTATATAGTAACTGAACTTATTGCTCAGAAAAGAAAAAGTCCTACAGCTGGTGAGAAACTAATAATGTCAGCATGTAAAATTACAGTAAGTAAAATGTTTAGACAAGATGGAGTATGAGAAATTGAAGGCTCCAATCTCAAAACACTACAGTAAGTTGACATATTGATGACACGTCACAGCATACTGAAAGGTTTTGTGTAACATACTGAAAACAAGTTTCTCTGAAGATTGATGAGTCAACAGACTTCACCAATAAATGTCATGATGTAGCATTATAAGATTTGTAAATGATGGTGAAATTTAAGAAAAAATGTTTTTCTGCTTCAAAGAATTACCTACAACCAGCAGGTGCCAGGGTAAATGTAACTTTTTGTCCACATATTTAGGGACAAAAGTTTCATCTTTGAAGAATTGAGATATTGTCCTATATCAATTGTGGACTCTATAAAAGGTTTTGCCTCTCTTGTAAAGATAAAACAAAAACTGATGTTACAACACACTACTATCTTAAGAGAAATGCTGGCATCAGGACCTGTAGCAGATGAAATTAAAAAAAATCTGGATCATGTCACAAAAGAAATTATCTTGAAAATTAATCTTAACGTCATAATTCAGGGTAGCTTCAGTATAGAAAGCTATATCCAGAATACATCAAACATCCAGAGCACATCAAATTTGTTAAATTAAAACTAGAATGGAATCTGGGAATAGATTTCAGTATTCTCCAATTGGAGAAAAGTGGTGACACCAATGATGAATATATTCCAAACGTTTTAGACATTCAGAGTTTGAAACTGTAAAGATCAATTCTGGATCTAGAAGTGTGATTTAATTTCTATTAATCATTTTCTTTCAGAAATTTTATTTTTTATCTCATTATCAGCATAATCTTTGAACTTTAGGCTGAGACTTGTAGATACTTTGAAGTATAGGTTTTTGGGTTTTGTTTTGTTTTGTTTTGTTTTTTGGGGGGATACAGAGAAGAGCAGTGTCATGTGACTTTTGTTTATTCTCATCTGTGTTTTGAGTTTAAGTTCTGAGCTTTGCGGGGATACCACCTCATTACCGACTTCCTGACTTTAGACCTCCAATGTTCCCTTAGCAGAAATGTTGAGTCATTCTCCTGAGAAGTTTCTTGGAACAGTCTAATTTTTTTTTCTTTTTAAGTTTGTTATTTTATATTTTCAATAAAGTAAATATTTGTCATATATATGTGTGTGTTTGAGTTTGACACATATATACTTCCATATAACCACTACTTTACAAAGATACAGAATGTACTTCTCATCATGAAAATTTTTTCATGGTCCATTAAAGATCTTCCTTCAACCTTATCCTATGTCTGTCTCTGTTTGGTATCTATACCTACAGTTTGCCTGTTCTCCAATATCCTATAAATTTAATCATAGCTAAGTAGACTTTGACTCTGACGTCTTCAAATAGTATAATGCATTTGAGATTCAGCCATGTTGTTGAATATATTTGTATTTTATTCCTTGGCATTGGAAGGCAGTACGTCTTTGTAAGGTGGTGCCATAATTTGTTAATCCATTCACCCATTGATGAATATTTACTTGGCTTTTTCTAGGTTTTGGTGAATATGAATAAATCTGCTATTAAATATTCATGTACAGACTTTGGTTAAACACATGTTTTCATTTATCTTATATAAATACCAGGATTTCTGGGTTGTATGGAAATTGTATGTTTAACTTTTAAGAAACTGCTAAATTGTGGGGTGCTTGGGTGGCTCAGTCACTTAAATGCCCAACTCTTGATTTCATCTCAGTTCAGGATCTCTGTGTCCTGGGACATCAAGCCCCACATCAGGCTGCTGCCTCAATGGGGCCTCCCCAATGGGGCCTCTGCTTGAGGATACTCCCCCTCTTCTTCTGCCTCTCCCCCCACTTGAACTCTTTCTCTCTCTCTAAAATAAATAAATCTTAAAAAAAACAACAACCCTGCTGAGTTGTGTCTCAGGGTGACCATATTATTTTGTATTACCACCAGCAATGTTTCAGAGTGCTAGTTGCTCCATATCCATTCTACTATTGTTTATTTTCTCCTGTGTTTATTTGTGTGTTTTTTTTATATACATCTTTTGCCTATTTCTCAGGTCATTAGTTTTGTTGTAATTGAGTTGTAAGGATTCTTGACAAGTCCTTGATAAAAAGTTCTTTGTTGGATATAGATTGTGCCATTATCTTCTTATATCCTGCTCTTTGTCTTTTCATTTTAACTACATCTTTCAAAGGACAGACGTTTTAAAATTTAATGAAGTGCCATTTATCAATATTTTCTTTTAGAGTTCATATTTTTCTTTATATTTAAGAAGTTTTTGCTCTAAGAAAGGTCACAGGTTTTTTTCCCCCTATTTTGAACTTTGATAGTTTTAGATTTTTAGGTAAAGATCTATGATTTAGTTTGAGAGATATTGTGTATTTGGTGTGATGTCTGGGTCAAGGGTCATTTTTGTATATGATGGCAAATCATTAAAGCATGGTTTGTTGAAATACAATCCTCTCTCCATTGAATTGCTTTATCAGCTTTATGAAATTTTGTTTGAGCACATATATGTTTATGTCTGGCTATTTTGTTCTGTTTCATTTATCTATATGTTTATCTTCTGCCAGTATTATACTAGTTTGACTATTGTTGCTTTGTAGATAAACAAAATCTGGCTTTGAGTCTCACACATATTACAGGCTTTAAGTATCACAAAGCAATTAGAAGTTTGATACATTATAGTTGGGAGCAAGATAACCTTATTTCTTTTCTCATAAATATCCTAACTATTCTAAGTAATTTACTTTTCCATATAAATGTAGTAATCATATGTGAAATTTATGCAAAACTTGTGGCACCTTTAAGAGGATTATATTAAATCTATAGATTAAGTTTGGAAGAATTAATATCTTAATATAAAGTATTTAAATCCATGAGCATAGTGTAACTTTACTTCATATTTTTTATTTCACTTATCAATAATTTTTATTTCCATGATACAAATTTTACATGTTCTGTTAGATATACTTCTAAGTATTTCATCTGTTTACTAAGGCTATTATTAATGGTACTTTTTAAATTGAAGTATAATGAACATACAGTATTAGGTTTCAAATGTATAATAAATGCAACAGTTTTATACATTACTCAGTGCTCATTGTAAGTTATACTCTTAGTAGCCTTATCTACTTCATCCCTTTTCCATACCCACCTCTACTCTAGAAACCACCAGCTTGTTATATTCAATAGTCGGTTTTTGTCTCTTTGTTCATTTATTTTTGTTTCTTAAATTCCATATATGAGTGAAATTGTATGGTGTTTGTCTTTGTCCAACTGACTTATTTCACTTAACATTATATCCTCTAGGTCCATCCATGGTGTTGCAAATGGCAATATCTCATTATTTTATATAGCTGGATAATATTCCTATGTGTGTGTGTATGTGTGTTACATCATTATTCATTCATCTATTGATAGTTGGGTTGCTTCCATACCTTGGGTTTTGTAAATAATGCTGCGATAAACATGGGCATGCAAATTAGTGTTTTCATTTTCTTTGGGTAAATACCCAATAGTGGAATTATTGGTTAATTCTATTTTTAATTTTTTGACCTCCATACTGTTTTCCACAGTGGCTGCACCAGTTTGCATTCCCATCAATAGTGCATAAGGGTTCCCTTTTCTCCAAGCTTATTTCTTACCATTTTTCTTCTAGCCATTCTGACAGATGTGAAGTGATATCTCTTTATGGTTTTGACTTGCATTTCTCTTGATGATGGGTATGTCTACTTTGGAAAAATAGCTATTCAGCTTCTCTGTCCATTTTTTTTTAAGATTTTATTTGACAGAGAGAGATCGCAAGTAGGCAGAGAGGAAGGCAGAGAGAGAGGGAAGCAGGGTCCCTGCTGAGCAGAGAGCCTGATGTGGGGCTCAATCCCAGGACCCTGATATCATGACTGGAGCTGAAGGCAGAGGCTTCTAACCCACTGAGCCACCCAGGCGCCCCCTCTGTCCATTTTTTAGTTGGATTGTTTCTTCTTTTGGTATTGAGTCATGTAAGTTTTTTATTTAGATATTAATGCCAAATTGGATACATCATTTCCAAATATGTTCTTCCCATTAATTAGTTTGCCTTCTTGTTTTGTTAATGGTTTCTTTCACTGTGCAAAAGATTTTTATTTGGTGTAGTCCCAGTTGTTTAATTTTGCTTTTGTTTCCCTTGACTTAGGAGACATATCTAGAAAAATGTTCGTATGGCTGATGTCAGAGAAATTACTGCCTGAGCTCTCTTCTAGAATTTTTAGGGTTTCAAGTCTCACATTTGGTCCTTAGTCTATTTGGAGTTTATTTTTTGTGTGTTGTAAGAAGGTGGTCTAGTTTCATTCTTTTCCATGTAGTTGTCTTGTTTTCCCAGATCCATTTGTTGAAGAGATTGCCTTTCCCCATTATATATTCTTGCTTCCTTTTTCATAGATTTATTGACCATATAATTGTGGGTGTATTTCTGGGCTCTCTATTGTTTTCCATTAATCTATGTACCTATTTTTGTGCCAGCACCATGCCATTTTGATTACTATAGCTTTATAGTTTAGTTTGAGATCTGGGACTGTGATATCTTCAGATTTGTTCTTCTTTCTCAAGATTGCATTGGCTATTTGGGGTCTTTTGTGTTTTCATACAATTTAAAATTTAAGATTATTTGTTCTAGACTTGTGAAACATGATTTTGGTGTTTTGATAGGGATTGCAGTAATTTGTAGATTGCTTTGGGTAGTATGGACGTTTTGATGATATTTGTTCTACCAATCCATGAGTGTGGAATATCTTTCCATTTGTTTATGTCTTCTTCAATTTCTTTCAGTAGTGTTTTAAAGTTTTCAGAGTGTAGGTCTTTAACTTCATTGGTTAAGTTTATTCATTAGTAATTTATTCTTTTTGGTACAATTGTAAATAGAATTGTTAATTTCTTTCTACCACTTTCTTATTAGTGTATAGAAATGCAACAGATTTCCAAATCTTGTTTTTGGACCCTATGATCTTAATGAATTCCATTCATTATTTCCAGTAGATTTTGATGGCATCTTTAGGGTTTTTTAATGCATAGTATTATCTGCAAATAATGAAAGTTTACTACTACTTCTTTACTGATGTAGATGTCTTTATTTATTAATCTTTCATGTCTAATTGCTGTGGCTAAGACTTCTAGTACTATGTTGAATAAAGTGGTGAGAGTTGACATCCTGATCTTAGGGGAAAAACTGAGTGTGACGTTGTCAATGTGATGTATCACATTGGTTTTATGAATGCAGGGCCATTTTTGCATCCTTGAAATAAATCCTACTTGATCTTGCTGAATGATTTTTTTAAACTTATTGTTGGATTTGGTTTGCTAGTATCTCATTGAGGATTTTGCATCTATGTTCATCAGAGGTGTTAGCCTGTAGTTTCTCTTTTTTGTAGTATCTTTATCTAGTTTTGGCATTAGGGTAATGTTGGCCTTGTAGAATGAATTGGATCCTTCCCTTCCCTTCCCTTCCCTTCCCTTCCCTTCCCTACCCTTCCCTTCCCTTCCCTTCCCTTCCCTTCCCTTCCCTTCCCTTCCCTTCCCTTCCCTCTACCCTTCTCTTCCTTTCCCTCCACCATTCCTTATTGCCTTCCCTTTGCCATTTCCTATTCCCTTCCCTTCCTCTCCTTAACAGAATCCATATTAACTCTTCAAATGTCTGGCAAAATTCACTTGTGACAATCTGGTTTCAAGCTATTGTTTGGGAGTATTTTGATTACTGACTTAATTTTATTGCCAGCAATTGGTCTGTTCAAATTTTCTGCTTCTTTCTGATTCAGTCTTGTCAGATTATGTTTCTAGAAACTGACCCATTTTTACTTTTAGATCATCTAATTTATTGAAATGCAATTTCTCATAATAATCTCTTTAATCCTTTGTACTTCTGTGGTGTGGTTTGTATATCTCCTCCAATTCTGATTTTGAGTTCTCTTTTTTTCCTCATGTCTGGCTAAAGATTTATCAACTTTGTTGACAATTCCTGGTTTCATTGCTGTTGGTTTTATTGTTTTTTTTGTCTCTACTTCATTTATTTTACTTTGATCTTTATTTCTTCTTCTACTGGTTTTGGGTTTGTTCTTCTTTTTCTAGCTTCTATACATTTAAGTTTAGGTGGTTTGAGATCTTTCTTGTTTCTTGAGTTAGGATTGTGTTGCCATAAACTTCCCTCTTAGAACAGCTTTTCCTTCATCCCAAAGATTTTTGGTCATATGTTTTCATTTTCACTTGTCTCCACATATTTTTTATTTCTTCTTTGATTTTTCTTGTTGTTGTTGACTCATTTATTGTTTAGTAGCATGTTATTAGCCTTCATGTATTTGTGCTTTTTTCCCGATTTTTTTTCTTTTGATTGTTTTCTAGTTTTATACTGGTGTGGTTGGAAGAGATGCATGATATGATTTCAGTCTTTTTCAATTTATTGAGACTTGTTATTCAGTCTAGTATGTGACCTATAAAACATTCCATGTACACTTGGAAAGAATGTGTATTCAGCTATTTTTGGATGGAATATTCTGTATTTATATGTTAGGTCTATCTGGTCTAATGTGTCACACAAAGTCACTGTTTCCTTATTGATTTTCTATCTGAATGATCTATCTATTGATAAAAGTGGGATCCCTACTATTATTGTCATTTTTTCCTTTATTTCTGTTTAGTTGCTTTGTGTATTAGGGTGTTCCTATGTTGAGCACATAGGTATTTACAATTAACATATCCTCTTTATCATTATGTAGTATCCTCTTTGTCTCTTGTTACAATCTTTGTTTTAAAGACTATTTTTTTTTCTGAGAAAAGTCTTATTATCCCAGCTTTCTTTTTGCTTCCATTTTTATGTCCTATGTTTATCTATCCCTTCACTTTTAATCTGCACATATCTTTAGGTCTAAAATGAGTCTTTTGTAGGCCTCACATGGATGAGATGAATTTTTATACATTCAGTCAACCTATGTCTTTTGGAACATTTAGTCCATTTATATTTAAAGTAATTATTGATGGGTATGTAATTATTGCCATTTTGTTACTTGTTTTATGTATTTGTAGTTCTTCCTTTCTTCTCTTACTCTCTTCCCTTTGTTTTGATGGCTCTCTTTAGTATTATACTTATATTCCTTTCTCTTTGTTTCCTGTATCTATCATAGGTTTTTGCTTTGTGGTTACCATTAAGTTCATATATAATATCTTGTGTATAGAGCAGTCTATATTAAGTTGATGGACACTTAAGTTTGAACCCATTCTAAAATAACCAAATTTTTACTCCCCTCCCCCCTGCCATGTTTTATGTATATGGTATCATACTTTGCATCATTTTATTTTGTGAATAACTTGACTTATTTTTGTAGGTATAATTGATTTTTCTGCTTTATGCTTTTACCTCTATACTGATTTTATACTGATTAATCCAATTCTGATTAATCTATTACTTTAAAATTTTTATTTTATTTATTTGACAGACAGCAAGAGCAGGAACACAAGCAGGGGGAATGGGAGAGGGGGAAGCAGGCTTCCCACCTAGAAGGGAGAGATTGACCTGATATAAAGAGATTGATCCCAGGACCCTGGGATCATGACCTGAGCCAAAGGCAGGTGGCTACGGACTGAGCCACCCAGATACCCTTAATCTATTACTTTTATTATGTACTTGCATTATTTTGAAATCTTTCCTTTCATAATTTTCTTACTCCTACGTATGACATTTTCTTTCCACTCAAAGAATTCCTTTTGCTGTTTCTTGTAAGCCTAGATTAGTAATGATAAACTCCTTTAACTTTCATTTATTTGTGAAACTCTTTATTTCTCCTTCAATTCTGAATGATGACCTTCCCAGGTAGAGTATCCTTGGTTGCATATACATATTTTTTTTCTTTTAGCATTTTGAATATATCATGCTACTATCTTCTGCCCTGTAGTTTCTGCTGAAAAATAAGCTGATAGTTGTATGGGGGGGATCCCTTGTATAAACGGTAAAATTTGATTTTAATTTTACTTTGAAATTCTTCATTGCGTGTATGGAAATAAATTGGTCCTTGTTTCCTCACAACTAGCTTAACTCACTTATTTGTTCTGAAAGCTTGTAGATTTTTTTGATTTTTTTTATTTTTGTTAATATTTATTTATTTGTCAGAGAGAGAGCATAAGTAGGGGAAGGAGCAAGCAGAAGGAAAGCAGGTTCCCCACTGAGCAAGGAGCCTGATGTGGGACTTGATTCCAGGACCCTGGGATCATGACCTGAGTGGAAAGCAGATGCTAACTGACTGAGACACCCAGGCATCCCAGGCTTATAGATTTTTTTTTTATTATTTCCTACCAATACAATTAGATATTCTGTAAATAAAGATGGTTACATTTCTTTTTTTCCTGTATTTTTTTTTATTTCACTGACTAGAGCTTCCACTCTTATGTTGAATAGAAATAATGAAAACATATATGCAGTGATCACAATTTCAACAAAAGAGTGTTAGACTTATATGATATTAACTGTAGGTATTTCACAGATTCACTTTATCACATTGAGGAAATTATATTTCTTTTTTTGGAAATTATATTTCTAATATGCTTTAGACTTTTATAATTAATGGATGTTGACTTTTGTTAAATGCCTTTTTAGAATCTAATGTGATAATTATATGATTTTCTTCTTTAGTCTGTTGGTGATGGTGAATTATATTTACTGAGTTTTCAAATATTAAGCTTCCCTTTCATTCCTGCAATAAACCCCATTTGGTCATAGTGCATTATTTTTCAAGCCTATTGCTAGATTTAAATTACTAATATTTTGATGATTATGCATTTGTACTAATGAGGGATTAGTCTGCAGTTTTATTCTGTTGGATATTTGTCAGGTACGTTGTAATATCTTTGTCAGGGTATGTTGGCCTCACAGAAAGAGTTGAAAAATGTCTCTTTTATTTTCTAGAGTTTGTGTGAAATAGCTATTACTTTCCTCCCTCCCCCAAATATTTGATAGAACTCACCAGCCAAACCATATGTGCTTGGGGTTTTATAAATTGGAAGGTTTTTAAAGTATTAATTTAATTCCTTCAATAAATATAAAACTCTCAAAGGTATATATTTATTTCTGAGTGAGCTTATTATTTTCTATCTTTTGTCATTTTATCTAAGATATAAAAATTTATTTATATAAATTGCTAATGATCTCCCTGAAGGTCCCCTTCCCATTACTGTCTCAGGATTTGTCATAATGTCCCTTATTTTACATCTAATATTGGTAATTTGTCTTCTCCCTTGTTTCTTAGTCAGTATAGAGACTTAATCATTTTATTGATTTTTAACAGATAAAACTATTTTTGTTTTATGGTTTTCCTGCCTTTAGTTTCATTGGCCATTTTTCTTATCTGTAGTATTTTCTTCCTTTTGCTTACTTTGGTTTAATTTGCTCTCCTCCTGGTTTTGTGTGTGTGTGCGGGGTGAGGGGAATTGTTTGTTTTTTAAGGTGGGCATTTGTATTATTGATGTTAAAATTTACTTGTTTCTACTAAAAGCTGATAATACTATGTATTTTCCCCTAACCCCTATCTTAGCTATATTCACCAATGTTTGACATGTTATGACTTAACAGAAAGTATTTTCTAGTTTCTCTTGTGATTTCCTCTATAACCTCTGGTTATTTGTTAATTTGTCATTTCACTTCATCTTTTTGATTTCTAGTTGATTCCATTGTGTTCACTTCAAATATATTACATTTCTTGAAGTTTATTTCTACATTTATGTGGCCCAGTATGTTCTATTTCAGTGAATGTTCCTTGTGCACTTGAAAATAGTGTCTTATGCTGTTGTTTAGGTAAAGTATATTATAACTTCAAGCAGGTGAAATTGGTTGATAGTATTTAGTTCTTCTATATCCTTCTTAATATTTTTGTTGACTTGGGAGGAGTTCTAAAGTCTTCAACTATAATTTTGGCTTTGTCTGTTTCTCCCATGAGTTCTGTAGTTTTTGATTTATATAATTATTTCAGGTACATGCTGATTTAGCATTTTTAGATCTTTTTGATGAATTGACTCTTTGTCATCGTGTAGTATGTCTCTATATACCTATCAGTGTTCCTTTCTTGGAAGTCTTTGATATACATCTAGCTTTCTAGTTTTTTTTTTAATTATTGATAACATGTCCATCATTTTCAGTCA
The DNA here is from genome assembly GCA_004024625.1 of Mellivora capensis. Lineage (NCBI taxonomy): Eukaryota > Metazoa > Chordata > Mammalia > Carnivora > Mustelidae > Mellivora > Mellivora capensis. The sequence goes on along the minus strand of PISX010011313.1, from coordinate 8,440 downwards.
TTTTGCTATCAACTTACCTATGTCTTTGTTTATTTTTTAGTAAAAGAACATATAGTTCAATTTTGCTTTGTTCTGAGATTTTTTTCCTTTTAATTTCATACATTTTCCCTTTAATGTAATCATTTATATATAGTTGGTCCTAAATTACCATCTTGATGGCTTTTTATATATGTCTTATCCTTTGCTGCATTTTCCCTCCTTTTCTGCCTTACTGTTTTATTTTTTATGATTTATTCCCCACTGTTGTTATTATACCTGGTTTTTTTCTGTGTTTAGTTGTTGTTCTTAATTTAAAATGTATGTCTTTAACTACATTTCTAACTTTTCAGTCTATCTTCAAATAATGTACCACTTCATAAAGAATATATGACTCTTATAGCATGTATTTCCAATTGTCCTTCTACTTTTGAACTTTTTTTCATATATTTTAATTTTAAATATGTTCTACATAGCTTTAAATAACCAAACAAGAGTGGCAATAATTTATGGAAACTCATTAATATATAGGAAAATTATTTTATATTTCTTTTTATTTTTATCATTTTTGATGTTCATTATTTGTTTAGATGGAGTTCTCATCTAATATCATATTTCTTCTGCCTGAAGAACTTCTTTAATATTACTTAGAATTCTACTATAAATGAATTATCTCAGGGTTTGTCTGAAATTATTCATTTTGCCTTAGGAAAAAATATTTTTGCTGGGTATAGAATTTTAGATTGGTAGCTTTTTTAAAAGACATTTAAAAATAATTTTTGTTCTGGCTTGCATGATTTCTGATGACCAGCTATAATTCTTATTTTTTGTTTTTCTCTCTGTAATGTGTCTTCCAACTTTATCTTTGCTGGGAGGATTTTTTGTTTGTTTTTGTTTATAAGTTTAACTAGGACATGTCTTTTTTCCCCCTCATTTATTTATTTATTTATTTACTTATTTATGCATGTATTTATCTTGATTTAGAGTTCCTAGAGTTTTCTGAATGTATGGTTTGATGTCTTTCTTTATTTTAATTTTCCATATTATATCTTTAAATGTATTTTTTGCCCTATTCACTTTCTCTTCTCTCTCTGGGATTCAATATTATAGATCTCTTACCACAGCTCTTGAAATATATATTTTCTTTATTCTTTTTACTCTTTTGTCTTTTTTTGAGTATTAACTTATCTTCAAATTCACTGTATTTTTCCTTTATTAGTCTACTAATGAGGCCATTAAAAGATAGTTATTCCTATTCTTATTTCTAGCATTTTTTACTTAGAGTTCTCATCTCTTTTGATGTTTCCCATATGTTCATGCATTTTATCAACCTTCCCTACTATATCCTTTAATATATCAATTATAGCTATTTTTAAGTTTCTGATAGTTTCAATATCTGGGCCATCCTTGAGTCTGATAGTGTCAATTGCTTTATCTCCTTACAGTTGAATGAGTTTTTCTTCTTCCTTTTCTGTGACATACTTTTTGATTGACTGCCTCTGCTCATGTGTAGAATAGGAGACAAGACAATAAATGGTGAATAACCTTTGAAATAGGCAATTTTCCTGTCAAGCTCTGAGCAAGGGGAGTTGAGTCTGTCAGCAGCTGAACTAATTGTGGTGGTGTTTTATTGTTCCTTTCATGCTCTAAAGGCCTCAAATTCCTATGATGGTGGACTGCTTTTCCCTTATATTTAGAGTACGTGCTACATTGCTATATGGTATTTATCAGTTTTCCTGTTACTTTTCATCTTTCAGCAGTCCCTGTGTGCCTTTGTTAGAGGGACTTTGTCTCTGTGTTCTTACTCTTCCCCCATCACTGCTGGAGCAGCCTCTGTGCATATAGGTCTTGGAAATGAGTATCAATTTTCCTGTTTTTCCTTACCTGGGCCCAGCAGTTATAGACTTCTGCTTGTTATGGTCCAAAGTTAAATCACTGCTCCTTCCCCAGGACTAGAGGGTTTTTTGGTCTGCTACAGTATTCCTAGTCATAATAGATCTTTGTGTCCTGAGAGTGACAAATCTATTGCCCTTCCTCAAGTGGTTATAGAGCTCTTTAGTAGGAAGTGTTATTGGTGTGGGCAGTGCTTTGTGTCTACATGCTAATGGCTATCACCTGATTTTTACATCCTGTACCATTGAGAACCCTTTCCAGTCTTGAACTTCTTCTGAGTATCTAATGGAGGCCCAAGGAAAATATCTTCCAAATGAATGCAATTTTCACTTCTTTCTGGTGCTTGCATCATTCTAAAATACCATATTAACCCACACTTGGCCTTTTATAATACATTATAGTTTTTAAAATTTTATTTTATTTTTCCAGTGTTCCAAGATTCATTGTTTATACACCACACCCAGTGCTCCAGGCAATACATGCCCTCCTTAATACCGACCACCAGGCTCACCCAACCCCCCACCCCCTCTCCTCCAAAAGCTTCAGTTTGTTTCTCAGAGTCCAGTGTCTCTCATGGCTCATCTCCACTGCCGATTTCCCCCAAATCACTTCTGCTCTCCTCTCGATGTCCTCCATGTTATTCCATCTTATCTGCTTATATGGTAGCTGCCTGTGTCTTCCAAAGATTTTGCCTTTGCCAAAGGTACAACTCTTTTGTACTTTGTTTATCCTTAGAAGAGCTTATTCATTTTGGCCTCCAGATTACTGGGTTGCTTCACAAACACCTTTCTAATGGGGTCAAAAATTACAATTCTGTAGATTGTGCAACTTTTTATCGTTGTTGGGGATGAATGGTGCTCCCTGGAGCTTTTTATGTCCTAAGTAGAAGATTATGCTATAGTGAATTTAACTGTAATTAGTGGATTCTGACTATCCTATAAATAAGTTGCAAAATGACTCTGACTAGACAAGAACATGGAAGCTAGGTTGTTTTTAGTAAGTGATGTTAAGACTCACACTTCTGCAAAACAAATAGCTTGAGTTTCTAATATTGAGAGCAAACAAACAACCACATAGCTATTTGTATTTGTAATGCCTATAGATATGGATTTATTTTTAAAGATTTTATTTATTTACTTGACAGACCGAGATCACAAGTAGGCAGAGAGGCAGGCAGAGAGAGAGAGAGAGGAGGAAGCAGGCTCCCTGTGGAGCAGAGAGCCCAATGTGGGGCTTGATCCCGGACCCCAGGATCACAAACTGAGCTGAAGGCAGAGGCTTCAACCCACTGAGCCACCCAGGTGCCCCCATAGATATAGATTTTTAAATTAGAATTCAAAAATATAAAATCTTGTCTGACAGAAAAGTGTAAAATCTTCTCTGTAAAAATAAATTTATAGAGGGTTGTTTCTAAATTGATATATGAATTTATTACAAAGATCGCAGTTACTGGAGTCAGGGAGGAACACCATTGTGGAAGGATTGTTGGTTATGGCACAGTGTAGATGATTTGGGAAACCATTTTGACCTAATCTTGGCATTATGGATATGTGTAAAGAAACACTATTATATATGGAAGGAGCTGGATCACTGAAGAGTCATAACCCTGAGCATCCAAGCAATTTTGCTGTGGGGCACTCTTTACTGAGTTTCAGTTGAAGAGGGGAAAGTATGTTTTCTTATTGTAAGGAGACTACTTGGGTTGATTGGCAGAAATCTAGAAAGAATCAGGAGGACTATAAAAGTCATGAGTGAGATGCCTGTGGTAATAGGGACAATAACATCAGTCAGAGTGACTTCACTGTAGAGCAGCTATGGCTTTTGGCACAGCCAATAGCAACTCTGGATGCTGACCTCTTTAGTCAGGAGACAACTGCCAAAGACAGGGTTATTCAAAAATCTGCATTTACAGATTCTGGCCTTAAAAGAAAGGCAGAATATGTTCTATCAAGCAAATGAAGATGAGCTAAATTCATCGACGTATTCAAGCAGCACTGAGGATTTGAGGGTGAGGAGATCCCTAGGAAATGGTGAAATCTGTTAGTAAAGTTGATTGTTCCCTTAGTCATTCTAATTTGGTCATAAAATCTACCTGAATACTCAAGTCAGTGAGATACAAAGGGTGTTTGGATTTCACAATTAAAGAGTCTACACAGAGTCTAATAACCACCCTTGACATCCCTTCAGAATACAGACTGTGTTATTTATAATTGCATTTTAGTATCTAATCTGGTAACTGACACTGACAGTTTTTTCATTAAATGTTTACTGAATAAAGAATGACCATAAACTTAAAGAAAATGCGATTTGATACTTTGGCAATATTTATTAATCAGGGCTTTTTTTGCTTGAATAGCTAGAGCTGAGTAAAAACATTCTATAAATGAGAATACCATCATTTATATCAGTTGTCTATGTATTTGCTTATACAGGTAAAATATTTAAAGGTATACAGATTGTAACATTTTTAAAGCTGCTCCAATAGTAATTAAAATGGTTTAGAAGTTTAATAAATTTTCATGCTTGTTTATGGTCTGTGAACTATGGAGTATCTGTGTCAGATCCAACAGCTCCGGAACTACTTAGAATGGTAGAATCCTATCAGATATTATCTATAGACTCATTTTACCATTGGTATCCATAGATTTTTCAGAAGTGGGAACCACAGTTTCTAGGAACAACAAAAAATTTAATGAAAAAAATGCATTCTTAATGCACATGGTATATAGTAGCAAAGATTTTCTCACATGACTATCCGCAGGGTGGATAAAGAGGCTAACTCAATTCAGGCACAGTCTAAGACAGGAATTGGCAAACTTCAACTTGTAGTACAACTCTACCACCAGGCTGTCTTTGTAAATACAGCTTTTGTTTTTGTTTTCATTTTTTGTTTGCTTGGTTTTTTGTTTGTTTGTTTGTTTTGTTTTGTTTTTTTGAGGCAGGGGAGAGGGAGAGAGAGAATCTTAAGCAGTATCAGTGCTCAGCATGGAGCCTAATTGGGCTGGATCTGAGTCAAAATCAAGTCTGGCACTTAACTGATTGAGCCACCCAGTGTCCCTGTAAATAAAGTTTTATTAGAACACAGGTATGTCTATTTGTTTATGTATCTTACAAGAGAAGAATTAAGTTACAACAGAGACCATATGACTTTTAATACCTAAAAATTTTTACTATCTGCCTATTTTCAGAAAACTTTTCTCATTTTTGCTCTAAGATAAACTATGTTCTTGCATGTATGTGTATGTTTTATTAACCTTAGAAATAGTTATTTTACCAGAAAAATGAATTTATTCAGGAATAGGAGAATTGTAGTTGGAGACATGTGAACTACGGGAAACCATAGGCAAGTCCAGAGAACTAAGCAGTAGAATATTTCTTTGTAGAGAAAAGGGAGGATGTTGGGAAGAGCTGCTTTGAAGGAAGATCTTGTTGGAGGAAAGCAAGAGTTTAGGGTGGTGATGGTTTCTTATTGGTTGAGTTGTGGCACTTTTACACTGGCTAGGCTAGCAAGGATTTTTGTGCTGGGTAGTAAAATGAACTTCCTGCCCAGGAATGTGAAGTAAGCTGCAATAGCAAGTATATGTGTGAGAGCTCCCACTTCAGGGTTTCCAGGCTCCATTTCAATGTTTATAATTTTATTCATGTTTATAATTTCTTTCTGTGCATATAGGATTTCCAGAGAGAGTGTTAAGTTCAGAATGTTAAGCTCAGAAATAATAGAGATAGACTTTGCAAGGAGGTTTTGGTGTATATGGCCCAGAAGAAACTTTGAATCTTATTTGATGACATTTGAGTTAATTAATGTACAAATTTGGGTCTAAATGTTAACGTGCTCTGGTAAATACACAATGGTAATGCCTTGGGACTTGTAAATAAAGAGAAAATCAGTGATTCTTAGCATCTTACAATAGATTCTGCTTCACAATGTACTCTTTAAGAGAACTTTATGATGATTTTCTTATTACTATGAATAAAGGCTCAAGATGTTACAATGCATTTGATCAAATGTTAATAAAATGTGCTTGAGAGAGTGAATGTCTATCAGCAAAATGGAAGGGAAATGTCATCTGGACCTGGCAGAGACACTTAAGAGGAAACCAGCGATGGAGATTGTTCTAGGAGGCAGATGAGAGTATTTTTCACAACTACAGTTGAGTAAAATGAAAATGCCTAACTTTGTCCCTCTGTGGAAAAGGCTGGGGAACTATCAATCTTGTCAGTACCTGAATACTATTCTGCTGGCGGACTTTAATTACATAGGCTAGACAGCTTGCAAGGAGAAAGAAAAAAAAAGGTAAATTGAGAATCTCTATTCTGGGGTAAATCTCCTAAGCAGTGTGTGAGAGGTGTACGCAGAAATCCTGTTGACAAAATATTTTGTGCAAGTGCATCCCACACACAGCTTTAAAATGTTACCCCTATGTGTTTTTCATTCCTGCTGCTATTCAAGTAACAAATGTCTGCAGCTTCTTAATCTGTTTCTTTCTCTCCCTTGCCCCATGACTCCTCCGAGAAACATTAGCAACTATTGCATTCATCTCCTTATGTCATTTCATGTAATTTTAAAATGATTTTAAAATTAATTTGAGTGCTAAGTTTTTCTAAGAAGTTTTCTGAAAGGTAAATTAAAGTAAATGAACCATGAACATGTCATACTAACATAGTATGCTTTTTAAGGTGTTGAAATTCACATTTTCATAGAAAAAGTTACTTCTTTATATCTTTTGTGCATTTTAAATATTTTCAGGGACACTTGAGGAAACACACAGCTTGAAATTATGAAATGATTAAAATGTTTCTTTTATAAGATCTAGCATTTTAATGATTTAATCCTTCCTCAATGAATCCAGTATTTTTCTTATCTCTCTGTTAAGTGAACCATCATGTTGGTCAAAGTGTCTTTATAGTTCTTGGAAGCTATCTGGAAACTGTCCACTGAAAGAGCCCCTGAAAATGAAGTAACAAGGAAATTCAGGTCATTCTTTCACTCATCGTTCACCCAATAAACTTTTATTGAACCCATTTGGTGTGTGTATTAGGAGTGCATGGTAACAAATGGAAAGAACATATAGACTATGGATTCAAGAAGCACTAGAGTGGAATCCCACATCTGTCCCTGCTGGCTGTATGGCTTTGGGCCCTATGTTTGACCTTCCTGAACCTCAGGTCCTTCCTATCTCATCTTCACATATATGAGGATTAGAGATAATAGTATGTACAGAATTTAAGATATGGTAGCTCAGCTTAAGCAAGTTACTTCTATCCTTTTCTTTGTGGAAAGGGTTATAATGGAATGCTGGGAGAGAAAGACAGAGGCATAGTGTAGAGTGCAATCCTATATTAAGACATATCTGGATTTGAATCCATATTAGGACTTTTGGCTCTAGTGGGGTCTCAAGATGACTAGGCCTAACTCTGTGGTACAGGGAAAATATAAATTCTTTATGTGATCTATAACTGGTTAAGTCCTTCTGATGGATATGGCAGTCAGTATTAAATGTCCAAAATAATTTAGCTTTAAAGCTCAGGGTGGGCAATAACTCAAATACTCTCATTAAATCCAAATGGTTCTCAAATTGTAATGTACATTGTAATCACAGGGAGGGATTTAAAATGACAGAGTGCTGAACATCATCTCTAGAGTTTCTGCTTCAGTAGGTCTGGGAAAGGCCTGAGAAAGGCCTGATATCTTAGCCAGTCCCCAGGTGATGCTGATGCTACTGGTTAGGAACCCACATGTTGAGAACTCATCTTTAGATAATGTTTAGTCCTAAAAAATTTAAAAAAAATTCTTTTATTTACTCCTGCTCTTTCAAATATTCCTACCCAGTTTATTTACAAATATTATCTATAAGAGACAAAAACATATTTGAGTTAATTCTGAATATATCCTAATATTTGTATGCTATTATAATTTGATATATATTTATACAAAGTAACATATGATGTATATGAACATTTGTGATAGTAAACCTAGGCAATGATAAAAACTTGAAGTATTGAAAACTTGGGTTTATTCATATAGAACATTTAAAATACCATTTTTATCTCATGACTTTATTTAAAAATTTTTTGACTTTTATTTTTATTAACCTTTTAAATTCCAGTATAGTTAACATGTAGTATTATATTAATTTCAGGTGTACAAGATAGTGATTCAACAATTCTATGCATTACTCAGTGCTCATCATGTTAAGTGTACTCTTTAATCCCCATTGCCTATTTAACCCATTCCCCTACCTATCTCCTCTCTAGTAACTATCAGTTTATTCTCTGTAGTTAAAAGTCTGATTCTTGGTTTGCCTTTCTTTTCCTTTGCTCATTTGTTTTGTTTCTTAAATTCCACATATGAATTAAATCATATGGTATTTATCTTTCTCTGACTGACTTATTTTGATTAGCATTATACTCTTTAGCTCATCCATGTTGTTGCAAAAGGCAAGGTTTCATTCCTTTTTTTTTTTTAATTTTTTTAATTTTTATTTTTTATAAACAAATTTTTATCCCCAGGGGTACATGTCTGTGAGTCGCCAGGTTTACACACTTCACAGCACTAACCATAGCACATACC
>PISX010011312.1:52743-65875 GCA_004024625.1 Mellivora capensis | reverse complement strand
CAGGGTTGCAGATTGGATAAAACGACAGGACCCATCCATATGTTGTCTACAGGAGACCCATTTTGAACCTAAGGATACACCCAGACTGAAAGTGAAGGGATGGAGAAACATCTTTCATGCCAACGGGCCTCAAAAGAAGGCCGGGGTAGCGATTCTCATATCAGATAAATTAGATTTTAAACTAAAGACTGTAGTCAGAATTACATAATGATTTATTTATCAAAACCGTACACAAAAAAGCATGGATTTTACTTCATGTAAGTTGTACCTCAATGCAACTGACTAAAAAGCATCACCTTAGATTTTCAATGGGTCAAGTTCTTATTCTGGTGAGCCAGAGTAGAACAATGAATGAGTCAGCCCAGTTCTTAAAAGCATGTCCCCTTCTCTGGGTCCCCTCAGCAGTAGCGAGAACTATTCCTGCCTGCAGCAAGCCCTGGATTCAGTTCAGCCTGCACTGAATTCTTGCTTCTTCTGCAGTGGGAATACCTAGCAGATTTCACAGATTTTAAGGGTTCTGTTGTTTATGAGTCCAAAGTAAGCATCTGTTTTTATGAAAGGTACAGTGAAACTTCAATTCGAAGCAAGCATCTAGGACCTCAGTCTGGTGTCTCTGTGTGCAACTGTACTTGTCAACAGTGATGCCATTTGTTGCCAGAAACCCCAAGGTCTATCAGAGCATTTCAGAGAGTACTGTACCTCGCCTTGTGTACCACCAGCCTTTTGTAAGCAGTCTAAAGGGCGGTTTGTGCGCGGTTGTTCCTCATGTAAATGAGGTCATTATCCTCTTAAAGGTATAACGTTTCCTGTATGCGCTGGAGCTTTCGAAGAAATAGACTTGACCTTTTTTCCCTCATTCAGGGTGCCCACAGAGCCTGCCCTCATTAGCTAGAATTTGACTCCATGACATTTTTACTTAATTTTCTTTTTCCTCTACATTGGACACATGGGGCAACCATTTATGTTCTTTCTTGACCTGAGATGCTCTCTAATCTCTTTCCAGCTGTGGCATTTGTCATTCAGTCACATCAGGATATGGTGACCCTTCTTTCCCCATGGCAATTCCTAACTGTTAATTGATTCATTTTAGAGAAGGAACTAGACACAGTCCTGTGGGCTTAGCTCCATTTAATTAGTGTTAACCAGAACAGTAGATAGAAAAGCAATTTCCTCTGGAGTGGAAACTTATTCTTTATGAGGTAATAGAAGGAATAAAGAGTAATAGTTTTTAAACCCCTTGGATTTTTTAAGTGCTGTGGATTGGTAATAGATTTAAAAGCAGTATTGCCTTCTATTAATATTGATGGTGACCATAATATTATAAATAATATTAATAATAACTGGGATTCAAACCCAGGTCTTCCGGATCACAAAGCCACCATACTGTTAATCTAAATTATGCTAAGACATTTTTGTGATAACCACCACTGGAACTGGGCTGGTTTCTTTGTGACTTCCTCATGACCCAGTCAGGTGAGCTTTACTAAGCCAGTTTAATAGACAGGGAGACTGAGGTTCAGAGAGGTAAACTGTGACTTACCCAAGGTCACTCATTTGCTATGACCATGATTAGTAGCCCGGTCTGCTCTGATGCTCTGTCCATGATTTTCATCACTACAACACCATATTGCCTTTACAGTAATAAAGAACTATCAAGGGCATCTCTGAAAAGCATTGCCAGACACTTTTTAAAATGTAATCTAAATTATGGTTTTGACAGGTTTCACTTTTAAACTTCAAATACTGTATTTACAGATTGTTGGGACTTCCTAAAATGTGGAACCTGGAATCTGCAGACAAACATGAGTTTTGAAGGCATTGCTTTATTTATTCAACCATAGTTGAATCATATTAATTGACCATTAATATGTGCATATAAAGTGAGAGAGAAGGTATGATCTCTATCTCCAGCAATCTGTTATGTCAGACCTGAACAGATAAAGGAGTAAGGAAGGGGATTGCAGTATAGAGTGATACATTTTATAACACAAGGGTACCCAGGATCTTATGAGAACAGAGAAGAGGACATTTTACATCAGGTTTGGGGGTGGGGGAGAGGTCATATCACAAAAGGCTTCCCAGAGCAGGTGTTACTCATCCCCTGAGTTTGGGGATGAGTGAAGTTAGCTACCTGGGAGTAGCCACATACTGAACAAAACAAAGGTTTGGGTGGAAGACAGGGAAGCATATATTAGTAGTGGCTGGAGCAAAAAGTATGTGGAGGGGAGTGTTCATGGTAGGCTTCTCAGTATGGAGATGGATGGGATACAATAACTTTTCCTATAGCTAGCCTTTAGTTACCTGGGGTTCTAGTTTGTGTCTATTTCATGCTGGTAGCACTTCCAGGCGGGAGGCATTGCTGCTTCTAAAGCAGATGTTCTGCAACAACCAGAGAGTGTATTTGCCTGGGAGGGAAACAAAGGTGGGTCACTGAGGCCTTAACTCTGACTCTGCTGTTTCATGAACAGATCTTACGCTGCTTCCTGAGCAGGGTTGTAGCCCTGCCACCAAACACTGCTACTGTCTTGCTGCTTGCTTCTGGTTAAACGGGGGGGAGGGTGGGGGGTTATTTCTTTCTGAGCAAGAATGAATACATGCAGACTCACCCAGTTTTCATAATAGAACATAGGCCTTGTCAGCTGTACGTCTGGTGTCTAACAATGCGTGGAGGGCTGCCTTTGTATGTTAGTAGTTATATTCTGAATACTGGAAAGTATTAACATAACTAGCTTTCTGTGACCTGGCTTTATATAATTATCATAAATAAACCTATTGTAACTATGCTTTAAAAAGAAACTATCATCATCACCCTTTGGCAAGTCAGCCAGTAGTGCCTGCTACATGTTCATGTTCATGAACTTTCCCATTCAGTTTATGCCATCACTATTAAGATTTATGAGCTCCTCTTACTTTCTACAGTCATTTTTCTTTTATAGATTTGATGAGCATTCACTTCTGTTTTCTACATGTTGGTGTTTTATTTGAACTTCTTATTCATTAGGTATAACATATATAATATAATATTACACATATATATGTGTATGTATATATATACATATATTTCCTGTGTTTCCTTATTACTATATTATAGGACTATTTCTTGTAATATAGGAAATAATATAAAATATATTTATGAGCTATAAATATGTTATAAATTATTTGTATTTATAAATATTATATAAAATATATTTCTTATAGGAAATGAGTTTCTAAATTATATTGTCCTCCAAGTAGCTAATTATTAATCATTTGCTAAATGTTTTCCTGCTGCACTGATTTACAGTATTTCCTCCATCATATTTTAAATTCCTACGTAGAGTGGATTACTATGCAATCAAGACCTGTCCTTTTTATCTCTCTTTTGTCTTACACACAGCCAGGACATTTTTAAAATATCATAGTTTTATAGAATATTCTGATATTAACTAGGGCTTAATTTCTTCTTTATTATCCTTATAAACTCTTCCATTTGCATCAGAATATTTTCTGTTTTTCTTATAGAAGGACTTCAGAATAATTTCATTAAGCCCAATAAGATTTTGTTAGAATATTCTGTTAGGATATTGCAATAGATGTTTTCTTAAGATGAAGAGTAAATTTTGAGCCCTCTTGTATAATTTATTATGACCTATTTAAAATAGTTCATTTAAAGCCCGTAGATAATCTTTGTTCATCTACTCTATTTTCTTCTCAAATGTCTTTGTTCTTCTAATTTTTCGTTGTTTGAAAAAAGTCGTCTTTCCCTAGAAAAGATAGGGAAAGAATTACAACTGAAAAATTCAGCTTTTTCTATTTTGTTTGCTAGCATTAAAGTGTTTGTTTTGTTGTTTTTTTTTTAATATTTATTTATTTATTTATTTGACAGGCAGAGATCACAAGCAGGCAGAGAGAGAGAGGAAGCAGGAGATCACAAGCAGGCAGAGAGAGAGAGGAAGCAGGTTCTCTGCTGACCGGAGAGAGCCTGATGCGGGGCTTGATCCCAGGACCCTGAGATCATGACCTGAGCTGAAAGCAGAGGCTTTAACCCACTGAGCCACCCAGGCGCCCCTGTTTTGTTTTGTTTTTCATGGTTAAGGGCTATCTCAGGTCATCCTTTCCACATATAACACGGCTGCAGGGCCTTTTGTTCTGTTTCAGGATTTTTCAAAGCTTTGGCTTTTTCTTTCTGTTAGTCTTCTTGGGGTGGCTCTTACTTTCTGGAACCACCATTTTCTCTATGCTACCCCTTCTGCAGCTGATGCATTTTCTTTTTCAGTACGAGCTTGTCAGAGAGGACCCTGGGTGGTTACATCAGTTTCTCTAGCTCCCACCCCTTTTTCTTCCTAAATAGGGTAACTTGTTATTGTGCTATCAATCTGGCTTGAGAGACCATTCCTCTTAGAGCTGTATTTTTTTTTAAGGGTCTCTGGCCATGGACTTATAAAATATTTTCCCAGAACTTTCTGAACTGCCTAATCAAACATATCTAAATACATTTTATGGTTTTTTTTCCTCTTGGCTGCTTTAATCTCTGGGATATTCATAGATTCCCACGTTCCCGTCATTGCACCTCACTAACGTTTTTCTGGCCACATATGAGTCAAAAATGGAAATTCCCATCTCATTTCTTCAAAGGGAGAATCTGGTACAAACATAGCTTAGAGAGACTGGGACAAATGAAGAAGCAGAAAGAAATGACCAGATATGTGTGTATGGGGGGCAGAGGTAGTACAGACATATGCAAACTTAATTTTACAAGCACCGTCAAATATGTGGGCCACAATAGCATTGAAATGATCTGTTGTCAAACTTCAGGTAACTGTCGCATGGACTGTTGGGAATCCCTTCGCTAACCATCCTGACAGTGCACCAAAGATGAAATGTCAAGAACTCACAGTAATTATAATTAAAAAGAAATATGTAGCTAATCCTATAAATTGTCTATAATTAAATAAAATTGGACTATATAAAAATGTTCCCTTTGGGGGCACCTGGCTGTTTCAGTCATTCAGTGTCTGCCTTAGGCTAAGGTCCAGATCCCAGGGTCCTGGGAAAGAGCCCCGCATTGTGCTCCCTGTTCCAGCAAGCGTGCTTCTCCTTCTCCCACTGTCCCTGCTTGTGTTCCTCTCTTGATGTATCTTTCTCTGTCAAATAAATAAATAAAATCTTTATAAAAAAAAAAAGTTCCCTCTTGGGGCACCTGGGTGGCTCAGTGGGTTAAGCCTCTGCCTTTGGCTCAGGTCATGATCTCAGGGTCCTGGGATAGAGCCCCTCATCTCTGCTCAGCAGGGAGCCTGCTTCCCCTTCTTCTCTGCCTGCTTCTCTGCCTCCTTGTGATCTCTCTCTGTCAAATAAATAAATAAAATCTTAAAAAAAAAAAGTTACCTCTTAGTTCCATTCTCTACTTTTCACAATACAATACACTTCATCCTTTGGTCCTCTTCTGTGTCTCTCCTTGAGGAAGCTTTCCCTGACAGATCCAAGCAGTTCTGGTCACCCTTTCTTTTGTGTTTCCATCTCTGCATTTCTATTGTGATTATTATGGATCTGTCATCCTCACTTTGACTTTGAACCCTCAACAACAGATACAGTTCCTTGTCATGTTTCTATTTCAAACATATACGACATTACTTAGTAGGTTGTAGATAAGTCAATAAAACTAGCGTCTGTCAACTACATGCTTGAAGATATTAGGACCACTTGGCCTCCGCGAGCTAATTTATGAAAGATGTGGACCATATCGAAGTTACAAAGGAGCGTTTGGGTCTCAGTATAAAAAAAATCTTTCTACTAATTTGAGATATTCACAAATGCAATAAACTGATTTGTGAGGAGTCCTCATTCCACCAATGGAAGCTCTCAAAGAACAGAGGATGTTTTTTTTTTTGTTTGTTTGTTTTTTTAAAGATTTTATCTATTTATTTGAGAGAGAGGCAGTGGGAGAGCATGAGCGAGGAGAAGGTCAGAGGAAGAAGCAGACTCCCCGTGGAGCTGGGAGCCTGATGCGGGACTCGATCCCGGGTCTCCGGGATCATGACCTGAGCCAAAGGCAGTCGTCCAACCAACTGAGCCACCCAGGCGTCCCAGAACAGAGGATGTTTTATGTATATCTATTATGTGTGTCTGGATAAATGATGGGATGTTAAAGAACAGAATGGTTTTTTAGACTTAAAACTGATGAGTATGTGTTTTTATGTGGGAATGGTATCCAGAAGCTATTTGCAATATTCTGGAGGTTAAGAAAAGGCAAATTTATTTACAACAAATCTTAACAGCTTTTAAAAACTTCATAATGTTTTGCTCTTGGCCATAACTGGCAACACCGGTTATCACGTGGACACAAAATTCCAATTGGCTATTAGCCAATTGTTTACCTTTGATTTTGTGACAATTTAAAAACCAATTATTGTTACTAATTCCTATTTATTTGGAAGCAGAAGTCTTTCAAAAAATGGAGTCCCTGCAGAAAGCATATTAAAAGGATAGTTGGTCATAATGGTATTACATGGACTACTTTTCTTCCAGTATCTTTTGCATCTCTGAGATAAGGATGCATGATACAAGGTTAGTGTGTTATATTTAATTATGAGTTTAAAAAAATCTTTTCTAGTGATTAATAAAGATGCAGTTTATAATCCATAGTGTTTTTAATGGCCAGAGAAATATGATAATTTGATCCAGAGCAGCTTAAAGAATTTGTATGGTTCAGGTGTGAAGACTGAATCAAGATCCTATTTCACCTAGGACAGCTCCTTAATTTCTCTGAGACTCAGTTTTCTCATTTGTAAAGTAGGGATGGTAATATCTACTTCATAAATTGTTTGTGAAAAATGGAAAGAGATGATACTTGCAATGTGTTTACTTTCTCTCTTATATCTGTCCAAAATTGTTGATGCCAGGAAGGGTTAATGTTTCTGGGGTGCCTGGGTGGCTCAATCATTAAGCATCTGCCTTGCCCTCAAGTCAAGGACCCTGGGATCAAGCCCCACATCCCATTGGGCTCCCTGCTCAGCTGGAAGCCGGCTTCTCCCTTTCGCACTCCCCTATGTTCCCTCTCTAGCTGTCTCTCTCTATCTCTCTGTCAAATAAATAAAATAAAATCTTAAAAAAAAAAAAAAAAGGAGTTAATGGTTCTCCCAAATTGCCAAAATTATCAATAAAAAAATTACTGGAAATCTTGGAGGAGCTGACATTATTTTATTTTATTATGCAAATACTTTTGACCTCCAGAGATTATTTATTTTGCGTCAGAAGGCTCATTTCTTCTGTACTGCTAACCAAACAGTTTATTCCATTTTGTGCAACAATTCATAATGAATCTTAAAAGAACTACTGATTATTTTAGAGTTTTTGGCTCAATTACCTGTTTCAAATGCTCAGTGACTAAGGAAAGCATGTCATTTTCTCCCCTCCCGCACACTGGTGTATAACAATAGACTTTGAATAGAGCAAATCAAGAGACACAAATACCAGTATAAGGGGCCCATTGTGCTTAGTTTGTAGCCCTGTCACATGCTTTTAATTTAGGTCGGTTGATTGATTATGACAAACTGACAGATAGCACATTGTTCCTCTCTTGGAGTCTCTAGACACTTTAATATTCGTACTCTTATCTGTCCATTTTGATTCCAAAACTTAAGTGAAATGGAATTACAGCATTCACTTTGTTTTCCTGTGCTAAGTGATTATCTCTGAAGTGCAATTTTGTGATTAGGCGAGATGGCATGCATACACTCAGCTAATGCTGATTTCCCCCAGGGTGCAGAACAGGTAAACTCATAATGAATGGATGTTGTGCTTTGATTTCAAATGAATGTAAAACCTCCCCACACTTGGTAGTTTTATTTTAAAAATGTATTTAATTATTCTAAAATTAACAGGAGAATATTAAAATTGAACTTTAGAAAATGGCATTTAAACATAAGTCAAGGGTGCTAACTGCTTATGAATGTTAATCCCCTTCAAAAAGTGAAAAAAACAAACTTACCTGACATAAATGGGGTGGGGGGTGGAGGGGTGTGGTCATTGAAAATCTTCGGGTAAATTATTTCTATTTTTTCTGATTAATTCAAAAATATCTGAGTGCACAGCTTAATATTCGTATTCTCAAATACTAATGTTCTTTATTTTGAAAACCACAATAATGATTAACTAATTGGTATTATAGTATCATCATAGTTTGGTCCCGAGGGGTGACTTTTTTAGGGGGAGGGGAAAAGAAGAGGTAAGGAGTTAACAATCTGCACGGAGTATTTTCTTTGATATTTTAAAAACAAATTTCATCTGTAAGTAAGAGAGCTCAGTTTTAAAGGGAATTTACCATCCCCAAATTAAATGTGTTTTGACCAAACCACAGAAGTAGATGATTGGTACCCAAATCATGCTCCCTTACTGATAGGCACTGACTATTAATATTGTGAATCTTGAAGTGAAAAACATAGTATGCAATTTCTCAAACTTATTTCAATTGATATCCTTTTTATAAAGAATATTAACACTAGTCAGAACTTCATGTAGACATTGTTGGTACGTGGTTGTTGGTGGTTTTTTGGCCAGCTTCTTTTTCCCATACTTAAATCTCTTAGCATAATATTCAATATATATTAAGAGCTCAAGAAATCCTAATTATTCTTGTTATTTTAATTATCTCTCCAACTGAGTAAAAGTCATAATTTTAATAAGCTGATTTTCAACAATAAAGCACATTAATTTAGGATAAAGTGCTTTTATTCAAGGCTCAAAGAACAATCAACCCATTAAAATTTTTTACTCTTCTATTATGGTCCAGTTGTATGTCCTATGAACCATCAGTAATATTCTTTCTGCTGGAAGTGATTCACTTTCCTGCACGTTCTATTATCACTTGCCCTGAGGGACATGATACCCTCAGAGTTGTCCTCATAATTTTGGGCACCTACCTAGCAGAGGTGAATGGCCTACATTTTCAGTATGCACTCTATGACACCGTCATACCCGAGTTAACAAGGTAAGCACTTCCGAAGTACACTCATGAGTGATTTGTTAGCCTATAGCCTGCTCTCCAAGACAGCAGTGGGAAAACTGAAAATATTTATTCCCCACAGCATGGGGCTATTGGACATACCTCTTTGGGTGGAGATAGGGAAGATCAAATGTAACACTGGCATGATGAGAAGGATGGTGATTGGGGAGCCAGAACATCTATGGGTTGTAGTTTTAGTTCTCTTTAGTATTGTAGGCCACATTTTATTGTTTCTCTGAAACTTGGGAGTCATTTTATACTTATTATCAGGGAGGGGGATTGTTTGTTTTTAACCTATCTTTCTTGCTAGTTGGGTAGGCTCTGTAGAGATGTCTTACTCGTCATTAGATCTTTATCCCCATTTGTACCATTGACAACACTGAAGGTGCTTAACAGAGGTGTCTTTTTTTTCTTTTTTAAGATTTTATTTATTTATTTGTCAGAGCGAGAGAGCAAGCACAGGCAGACAGAGTGGCAGGCAGAGGCAGAGGAAGAAGCAGGCTCCCCGCCGAGCAAGGAGCCCGATGTGGGACTCGATCCCAGGACACTGGGACCATGACCTGAGCCGAAGGCAGCCGCTTAACCAACTGAGCCACCCAGGCGTCCCAACAGAGGTGTCTTGAAAAAGGAAGTCAAGAAGGCAACCAGAAGGAAGAGAGAGGGGCAGAGTAGAACAATATATTTAAGGCCTAAGTTTTCCTCCTCATGAAATCAAGTGTACATGGTCCTAACTTTAATGGAAGTGTAAACTTTTAAGGTTTGGAGAAGTTACCATCAGACAGATCTCTTTTTATGTCTGGGAAACTGAGGCTCATGATGATGAAGTGAGGTGTCACTTGAATAATAGCAAAGCTGCATTCAGCTCTCTCTGGACTGTTGTGGGTAAGCTCCGCATTAACCTCCATATGCACAGAAATACAGAAAGATACACCCCCTGCCCGTTAGAATTTTGGGAAGGTGGGTGGTCTTTAGCTTTCAATTCTCTGTATCTTTCTTGACTTAAACAACAATGAAAACCATAAACTACTTTTGAAACACCATAAAAAGTATCATTTGGAAAAATATAACTTAAAAGAGTAATGAAATTTAGTACTTTGCAGGAGTACCACATACGGTAAGTAGCAATATCCAATAACAAAAAATACCCCACATCATCACCACGATGCTTAAGTGTATTTCTCAAGGAGTGGATTGGAATTCACCAGAGTATATATTTAAGTCCCTCTTACATATTGTTGAAGAAGCTGCTTAGTTATTTTTAGGTCATAATAAATGGTTGTTTATATTGCCTAAGAGTTCAAACAACCCTATCTCCCCAAGAAGAAGATGCTCAGATTTCTCATCTGTCTTCCAGTGGGGCCCCACTCTTCTGATATAGCTTTTCATGGTCATATTCAACTGTCCCATCTTCTGATCTGTCAAATTCAGTCCAACAAATTTTTTTTCATTAGTATTTCTGATTGCCTTTCTGGGGAAGAAAAGCAAAATATTTTAAAGTAACATCTGGTATTTGTAAATCTGATTGAACTGTCCTTTGATTCATGCTTTCTTCCACATTCTACCCTGAGTGCCCTGAGACTTTGACTTGTAGGAGAGGGGAGAGAGGCTATGCCATGCCGCCAGTGGTAAAGCTGAGGGTGGGAAGAATGGAATCTCGCTGCTAACGCCAAGCACCGTTGCATCTTATTTTTCCTGACTTTGCCCAGAGCGTTAGTCTATCCATAGTCTATCCATAGTTGCATATTAATTAGCCTGTATGCTAATTACCTACAGATCAGAGTATCCATTTGACTTATTTTCCGATCTTACTATTTGTACAGCTTCTGCCACCTTTGAAGACTTTCAGATTCGTCCCCACGCTCTTTTTGTTCATTCATACAGAGCTCCAGCTTTCTGTGATCACTGTGGAGAAATGCTGTGGGGGTTGGTGCGTCAAGGCCTTAAATGTGAAGGTAAGGTCTTTCCTTCCCCAGTCAGGTCGATCACATGTGGGAACATATGAGCTATTTGCTTACGTTGTACCCTCTACAATAATGTCTTCTTTCCCTCAGATGTCTTCCAGCGATTTTGGGGTGCATGGATTCTGTTCTGTTCATTTCTTTACATCTCCTGTCTTCAGCATATTTGCTCTGATCCCGGAAACTTGACACTCATACCGTTTCCCCCATATTTTGTAGCTATTTTTCTTTTGTGTTATTTTGGCAACAAACTAAAAATAATATCTGTATCTTCAGTCAGAATTTGGATTAGTAGACATTTAATAAATGTTTGTTGAAATGAACAGAGATTTAGGAGGCTCATCAAACCATGCAAGGTCATTCATCTGTAGAGTGGCAGATGAACTTGTACCCCTGTTTCTCATGTGAACAATGAATAGTGGGAATATTGAAAAGAAAGTGGTGTGTTCCTAATTATCTACCTTGTGGAAACTACCATGTAAGTTATTCTATATATTTTCTTAATTCTACATAGTTATTAGACCTATTCTATAGCAGCAAAACTGAGGTTTGCAAGGTCATGTGAACAAAAAATTGTGAACCCGGGATTCAAATCAATGTAGTTCAAAAGTGTGAAGCACTCTGATTAACTTTCCCTTATGTATCCACTCACATTAAAACTTGTGGCAGTTAAAAATGCCCCTCAGGTGATCCCTCTGGGTTTTTGTTGCTAGCTCCCTCAGAACCCAAGTCCATTCTATCAAAGAACATTTTTTAAAAATGGTAACTAGAGTAGATGCTGAGCTTGTCCGATAGAATCAGAATTCAAAACGCACCCTATTTACAAAATGTGAAAAGAGATGAGAAAAAAGCTCAAGAGAAAATTTGAATTTCCAAATAGCCTCAAGAAACAGTACTATTTTTAAAAATGCATAATTTAATACTAGAAGAGCTTTTAATTTATGGTTGAACAAAAATCATTTTTTACTTTCTCTTTCCAGGATGCGGTCTAAATTACCATAAGAGATGTGCATTTAAAATCCCCAACAATTGTAGTGGCGTGAGGAGGAGAAGGCTCTCCAACGTTTCCCTCACTGGGCTCAGCACCGTCCGTACAGCGTCTGCTGAGCTCTCCACCAGCGCCCCTGACGAGTCCCTCCTGGTACAGCCTCCTGTTTATCCATTTATCCTGTTACATGGGAATCTGTGGGACAGTGTGATAACAGCGTCAATCAAGACAGGGCCCTGGGAGGGAGGACACAGCCAGGGTGTTAATGACTATGTTTCCTCAGGGCCTGTGCTATAGGTTGGTCAGTGCTTCATCAAATATACAACAGCTTTGAGTTTGCTTTTATCTGTGAGCCTTCTGCAATTAGAGATATGTGAGGTTTCATCGTGGTCATCAGGCCAGAGCAGCACAAACTCATGTGTGACTATTGCAAAGCATAGTTTGTTGGAATTTAGAAAACAGAGATAAAAGAAGTTCTTCTCCGAAGATGATTAGAGTACTTTGTGACGTAGCTGAATATTTATTCTGGGAGAAAATTTTAAATTTGCTCTTATGAAAATAGGAAAGTCTTTAATGTCTTGGCGTCACTAGCATACATTTTGGGATGTTGTCAGGGTGACACTGATTGACAAATGCTGAGAGAAAAATTGGACTTGAATACTTTAAATATTTCCATTAGCTCTAAAAATACTTACCGTATGGATATCACTTAAATATTCTTTTTTAAGACAGTTAAATTGGATTTTTCCAAACATTCAAAACCAAGTAAAAGTTGTGGTAATTATGTGAATTATTTAAAATAAGAACATAAGCTAACAGTGTGAGACATTAAATTTCCCCATAGTTACTCCATGCGACCCAAAGAATATTACAAAGACTTTTTATAATCTAGCTATTGTAAAAATCAATTAAAGAAAAACATTAAAAATTATTGCAACATTAAGGTTAAATTCATCCTTCTTGGAGTGGAGAGAGGCAATAAATTTTGAAGACATCTCTAAAAAAGGTGTATCAGGGCACCTGGGTGGCTCAGTGGGTTAAAGCCTCTGCCTTCGGCTCAGGTCATGATCCCAGGGTCCTGGGATAGAGCCCCACGTCAGGCTCTCTGCTCAACAGGGAGCCTGCTTACTCCTCCTCTCTCTCTGCCTGCCTCTCTGCCTACTTGTGATCTCTGTCTGTAAAAAAAAAAAAAAAAAAAAAAAAAAA